>CAJNJA010067452.1:0-22685 GCA_905231915.1 Symbiodinium necroappetens
GCTGTTTGCCAAAATCGGCCCGGAAAAATCTTATTGAATCTTTTAAGTCAACAATACAATTGTGGCATCCCCCGGAAAAATCTTAGTGAATCATTTTTTTCACGTCGCTCAGCCGTGTGTGATAGTTCGGATTTGTCACTTTTCGTTGGAAAATCACAAATATTCGCCACCGTTTCGTGGGGGGGTCCGCCCCCCGCACCCCCTGGATCGCAGGCTTACCCTTGAGCTCTCCTTCCCCCCAAGGCACCCCAGGCGGCGAGCAGCGGGGAGACCCCCCCCTCCCGTGGAAGCGAAATTGAAAATCGCCTGTGTTTATATATCTTGTCCTGGCTACCTCGATAAAAAAATTTCTCTGGGGGGAGCACCAAAACACACAATAAGAGATAAATCCATACAACGCAAAAAGCTATTTTCAGCTATATATATATAAGCTGTTTTAAATATACTACTTTATAACGCTTGAAAATACGTTGACTTCGTTTGTGCAACAAATTAATTGTCATACCGTAGTTTTTGGAAGTGCGCAGGTGCTACAGTACAGGAAGGCAGGGTCAAAAATAATCACGATTTGGGTCATATCCGAATCCTATCTAAATCTTATCGTCCCGGGACCCCAAATCGTATTTCAAATCCTATCCATTTCCTAAAATTAAAGCTAAACTAGGGTCCGGGCCGATAGGGTTTCGAACAGGATTTCGGGATAGGACTTGGATCCGATTGGGTCCGGCTACTCCGCAAAAGTGGGCTGTGTGAGGGTGGTTGGGGTTTAGGGCTTAGGGTTTGGGGTCTGGGGTGTAGGGTTTAAGGTGTGAGGTTAAAGTTTTAGAGTTTAAGGCTTCACGCGGACGTTGCCTTAGGCTCTTTTGGTTTAGGGTTTAAGGTGTTTTTTTCCTAGGGGTTTTTCCCCTCTCGCATGGCTGAGGATCTATGCCCACAAGCGAGGTGGTATGAGGTACAACACCGCCACCTCTTGTGAGTCATCCTGTTCTTTCGCTGGCACTCCCGGGGCCTGAAACGAAAATCGTAAACAGGTCCAAGATGAAAGGCATGATGCCTCTGGGCCTGGGACTCCGTTCGGGTAGAAGAAGACTGAGCGACGACCCCTTCTTGGCTGCCCCAAACCTCCGCACCTGAAGTCCGCTCTAGGCTCGGCATGAAGTCGCCCAGCGTTGCCTAGTAACAAGCAACATAGAGACATGCAGGGAAAGTGCCTGGTGACACGGCCGTGCCGGTATCAGAATCGTTCCGAAAGGATACGGCCATGCCGGTATCAGAACTTTTACGACGTAGAGGAATAACGGCGGGGAAGCAACGGCCATGGTAGAACCATTCAGGCATCGAGAGCGCAAGTGACCATGGCTGCATGAACAAGAGTGGGATTGCTGGTTGTCGAGACTCTGGTGATATGCGGGACTGCAGGTGCTTTAGTGCGGGGGCATCCAGTGAGGTTCGGGGGTCAGTGCGAAGAGAGCCCCGCGCCCCCTGCAATGCAAAGTAAGATTGAGCACGCAAGAGCCAATGAGTGGAGGGAGGGGAGTTGGAAAGGGAATCGAGGATTCCGTGCACAATTCACAGGAGTGGTGGGAGAATTGTAGACTCAAATCCGACAAACTTTAGCCGCAAGGCCTAAACGAGTGTTACCAAGTGTCGCTCGTCAGTGTCAGCCAACACCAGACATTCTATGCCCAAGCCCGAGCCCAAGCCCTGCGCAAACAGAGCCCGCCTTCTTCGGCTTGCTCTGAGCAACGACCAGCCTCTTTCCTTTAGGCGCTAACTCTTGCTTGCCACTCAGCGCGTTGATGCAAGTCTCTGCCTGCGTAAAGGACGAAAGGTCACACTGCTGGCATCTCGCCGGGATGTTCCCGACGAAGACTTGCGGGCCGCCTCTCCCGCGGGCCGCCCTGCCACAAAGAACACCAGCACAACACCCGGCGACCGTTCTATGCTCTTAGGATGGGGCCTGACGTGCAGCCCAAGCTTCCGGGCTTGAGCGCCTGCAAGCGCCTTCCGGCAGAACTCCAGCAGAGCTTCAGCACTAATTCAGCACTCACACCCCACATCCCCCCAAAACAAGATCTGCGTTGACACGCAGAGCTCGCCAAGCCGCGGATCCCAACGAACCAACGACACCAGATCAACGCCTGGTCGCGCTTGCGGCGCTCTTCCTTCGCCTTCCTGCCAAAGCAACTTAACGAGGGACGTTGTTCTCGCGTCGCTGCGCTTCGCCGTACACCGCAAGCAAATTTCTGGTGACCTACGGCCCTCGAGACGACCTCTTCATGGCCTTCATTGAAGCCTTTGAGGATTCCCACTCCTCGGCGCAGGCTGTCATGTCAGTTTTCGGTGTGGGAGAACCTAGTACCTTCGTCTATGTGGCGTTTTGTGAGTGCAGCCTCATTTACCACCTGTCAGTGCCTACATCAGTGCAAGAAGCTCAAAGCTAAGCCAAGCCAAGCCTTCAGTCTATTCAACTCAAAACACTTCGAAACATAGGCGTAGTAGGCGTCGCAGGCGTAGTAGTCGCAGTAGGCGTACTAGTAGTAGTAGGCAGCAGAGTCAGCAGTAGGAGCAGTAGTAGTAGTAGTAGTAGTAGGAGTAGTAGTAGGAGTAGTAGTAGTAGTAGTAGTAGTAGAAGTAGTAGTCGTAGTAGCAGTAGCAGCACTAGCAGCAGTAGCAGTAGCAGTAGCAGATGTAGCAGTAGCAGCAGTGGTGGTAGTAGTAGTAGTAGTAGTAGTAGCAGCAGCAGCAGCAGCTGTTGTTGTTGTAGCAGTAGTCGTAGGAGGAGGGGCGTGACCCGTACGAACCCCTGTGTTTTTTTCTTCACTTTTCAGCTGTTCGACTCGGTATTTGCGCAGTTTCTGTTGTTTGGAGCACTTTGGGTTTTGAGGCCGTTTCAGGCAATCGCCAATTTCTGCTTTTCTGCTTAGGAGGTTGTGTTGTTGTGAGAATTTCGGCTCTTGAGGATTTTCCAGGCGGTTGCCGGTTTGTTGCTTTCTGGGGGGTTGGGGGTGGGGGGAGGCGGTGATTCATGACGTCTCTGCCGGGGCGGCAGTCTCGCAGGATACTAATGCCCTTGTTGGGGTTACATTCTCCCTAAACCCTGTGGCTCGCAGTCAAAGACCTGTTCTTAAGCTTTCGGATATTCTGCGGTTCAGGGCTTGCGACAAGCTCGATGCGATGCCTTGAAAACATTGCCGTGCGATGGCGTCTGTTTTCTAGCCTTGCCCTGGTTGTTCTGCTGCGCCTGACTGGTTGTCAGGCTCCGACTGGACTTGAGACATGATCTATCGCAATAACGTCCACTCCGACCTCATCCGTTTTGCCAGGGCATCCATGCCCCAACCGCAATAGCGTCCACTCCCACCCCATCCGTTTGGTCAGAGCATCCATGCCCCCACCGCAATAATGTCAACTCCGGCCTCATCCGTACTCACTCGCTTCTGCATCACGGGGAACAGCTCGGTGAAAAAGGATTTTTGCGCCAAACTACTTGCGCGTTGCCAGCAGCCGTTTTCTAGCCCTGAAACTCCCTGACCTTCGAATGCATCACCCCTGCCACTGTTTTCAACATGTCAACATTAGCGGAAGCGCCTCCCGCACCAGGGGCGACTATGGGGCGCGCACCTAGTCGTAGTAGTAGTCGTCGTCGTCGTCGTAGTAGTAGTAGTAGCAGCAAAAGCAGCAGCAGCAGCAGCAGTAGTAGTAGTAGCAGGAGTAGTAGTAGTAGTAGTCGTCGTCGTCGTAGTAGTAGTGCTAGTAGCAGCCGCTGGATCATGCTGAACGTATAGTAGATACAGTGTACATAGGATAAGAGATGTGTGTTCCTGTATGGGCATGTATGCATGCATGCATATACATACGTCCATATATCGTTCTACATATTTGCAGTGCTTAAAGTGCAGAAGGAGCACTGCAGCAACTAACAAGCTTGTGCATCCGGTCTTGCCGGGCCTCCTCTCCCGTCTTTTTCTTCTGCTCATGAAGCTCATGCCCGCAGAGGCTGAGTGCGTGGATTTGCGACATTCGACTTTCGGCGGCCAGCAACTTGTTCCACGGAACATATGTGAATTCGGACACAAGAAACAAATCCATCTTATGAGAGAATGCATCACCAGCAGAACCCATTCTCCCACACAATGAGATTCGGCTTTTCGCAGCAAGATCGATGAGATGGCAACGCCAGCGCACAATGAAAGACTGGCTTTTCGCAGTAAGATCTGTGAGATGGCAACGCCAGCGCACAATGAAAGGGCTTTTCGCAGCAAGATCTGTGATGGCAACGCCAGCGCACAATGAAAGATCGGGCTTTTCGCAGTAAGATCTGTGAGATGGCAACGCCAGTGCACAATGAAAGATCGGGCTTTTCGCAGCAAGATCGATGAGATGGCAACGGCGTTTGAATTGAAATTGGGCTGTGTTAAAGCGGGGTCCGGCGCCTTGCTGTCGACGGCGCCACTCTGGCGCAGGCTCGGATCCCTGACTGTATGCAGATAAATGCAGTTACAATCAGCCGAGCAAGACAACTCGAGAAAACGCCCGCCTTTGGCTCCACATACTGCGGCATTCAAGGCCCTGCGCATGTCGGGAGCATCGTCGAGAGACAAGTTCTCAAAGGGCGATGATGATTCGACATGGATGCTGCTGGCATAAGCTGCAAGCCTTGATGCGCGAGTAGTTCAATGTGTCCAGGGCGTGCTGGGCATCGGAGACGCTGTGAAAGTTCACGCAACCGTAGCACAAGGACCTCAACAAGCAACCCATTCAAATAATATATCGTTGATTAAATTGCCATTTTAATATGAGGAATTTAAGTAAGAAGGTATTTAAATATTAGGAATTTGATTAAATTACAATTTAAGTATTATTAGGAATTTAATTAAATAGCTGAATATAACGAATTTCATTAAAGTACTATGTAAAAATATGGAATTTTCCTAAATCGCCATTTAAATATTAGGAATTTAACTACTTTCGATATAAATATTTAGAATTTAATTTAGAATTTACATAAATTGCTTTTTTTCCAGGAATGAAAAGGAAGACCACGCACGATGTAAAACGCAAGCTCAATTTATGGGGTCTTGACGGTTTAGGGTTTAGGGTTTGGACAGAGCTTCATCAGTAGGGCAGCAATTCTAAACCCTTAACCCTTTGCTCTAATCCCTCTAATTCGGAAACTTTCTAAACGCTTCCCCGCTTAACCCCAAAACTTAAACCGCAAATCTTCTACTTTCCAAACCCTACACCTAAATTTACAAGGCTTCGCCCCAAAGTGCGCCAGCGCAATTTATGGGTTTGTAGCGGGGATCTGTGGTTTGTCTTAGAATCCGCCTTAAACCCTGAACTTTAACACATGAACTGGTATATTGCTGATTTTGTAGTGCCGCAGCACTTCACTACTGTACGGTTCCGTTGCTTACTTTCGAAGGCACACACTGCGCTGGCGCATATTTCGGCGTAGTCATTTAAAAATATCTAGCATTTTTCGAATTTTTTCGAAGCCTAAAATTCGATATTCATTGGTTATTTTATATAGAAAGAATTGAAATGAAAAAAATATATATATAACGAATATCTATAATAGCCAATATATAAAAAAATTATATATAGAGATAAATCTGGACGTAGATTTGTTTTGTATATAGAAACAATTGTAATGCTTATATGGAAAGATATATAATATGCAAGCATAGATTTATGATTTTGCCAGCAAGAACCATATATCGTCTTATACAAATCATATATCATCATACGGAGGTCATGCAGATAGTTGTTTCACATTAAAACGATTCCGCTTTGGCAGGTGGCTTGCCCCCCAATAATATGTACCCCATGCACGTAATACTACAAAATATGAAAAAATGATTTGCTTGGTTTTCTTCAATCTAAACGTATGTATGGATCTTGCTATTGTCGATATTTTGGACGGATTCTCTTATCAGTTTGGCGTTTTCGAACCATTTCATTTCTTTGTTTTTTGTATCTCAAGTCATTTTTTGCTCCGCTTTCGATTCATTTTTCGCGTTAATTTTCATTTATTTTTCTAATATTTACCATTTTCGAATCTTTTTCGACACCTAATATTCCATACTCATTTTTTAACTTTTGGACAATGATATAAACAATCAAAAAAATATAAATATAAGAAATTGGAATCCATAGCTTTTTGGAATACATGATTAAAGGTTTAGTATTTTCATAAAGATAATGAAAAAGACATTTAATATACAGACATGTGTCAATCGCTATAAATATATCAATATATTAGTTCATCTATATTTTCAGAAAGATTTGCGCTCATATAGATATAAAATATATACAAAAATATATTTAGATAAGTATAGGATTCGAAAATACAATATTTTTAAACAAATATATATATATATATTTTCATATTATTAAAGATTTTTAAAGATAAAAAATGCAAATGAATATAAATTTATATATACCTATTTATGCATACGCATTTAAATGAATATATATATATATATGATAAAAAATATATATATATATATACATATAAATATTTATGCCTATATCTAAATACCACAGAAGGAGCTAATTATAGATAAGTATATCGATATAAAGACATATATAGAAGTAGAAATATTATACAGATGTATAAATATATATACGTATAAATATGTAGATATATAGGCTTTAAACAACATATCTATACGTGCACATATATGTATAAATACGAATATATCGATGGGTAGAAGTGTACACACCTTGGCAACTACAAACATGACTATAGATTTCTCTAGAAATACAGATAAAGTTCGAAATCCATTTTCCCTAGAGACAATGATTTTGAGGAATCTCTCTTAATAATGTGTATCCACGAATGAACTAGAAAAATAGATGCGGATATACATAAAAACATAGATATAAATACAAGAGCAATTTCGGCAAGACATTAATTAATATAAAGACATTTATAAATAACGAATATCGATAAAATAGTTTAAAAAATATATAGGCATGGAGATAAATCTGGACATAGGTTTGTCTTTGCATACATAAAGATAATGAAACGCACATATGGAGGGAACAAAGCTGCGGCCCGTCGGGAGCGCGAACCCCAAGTTTGGGGAATAAGGCTTGGATGATTAGGGGGAGTTAGGGTGTAGGGTTTAGGATGTAGGGTTTAAAGTTTAGGGTCGAGAGTTTAAGGTTTAGGTTTAGGGTTCAGGGTCTAGGGTTTGGGGGTTATGGGCTTTACTGTCTGTTTAGGATTATGTTTCTTCGGCTCAGGGGCTTCGCCGTGGCTGGGGTTCCTAAGGTGCTTTTGAGCTGTGGAGATTACCAGGAAGAGGTGAGCTTGGGCCTGGGCCCTACACCCCAAACCCTAAACCCCAAGCCCTAAACCCTAAACTCCATGAGCCCTAAACCCTAGACCCTAAATCCCAAACTCTAGCGTACTTGAGGATCTGAGCTGTCGCCTAGACTCCTTATGTCCCCTTGTTAATCAGCCCTATGATAATCGAACCCTAAGATTCCTCCATCTAGCCTCATTATGATCTGTATAACCTATAGGTTATGCCGCCTAAAACCCCACACCCCAAAAAGCCTATAAACTAAATCCTCAGCCCTAAACCCTCTGAGCCAGGCCCTACACCCGAAACCCCACAATCCAAAACCCTAGATTTTTGTTGCTACTGCTGTGAAATGACTGGCTCCCAGCCCGCAGCTCCAACTTCCTTTGACATTCGCGCACGGAGTGCTGGTTCAGGGTTTCAAGTTTACGATATGGGCTCTCAGGTTTTTAGGGCTTATAGGGTTTGCGAATTCTGATTTAGGGCCTACGGTTTAGGTAGGGTTCAATGTAGTTTCTTATAGAGGCCACGGGCCCAGTGTTCGAACTAGATCCAGGGTCTTTGGAAGCTGTAACTTGAAACCACCTCCGTAACTTCGAGAGCAGCCAATGGTATTGCGAGCCCCAACCCTGGATTACCTATAACCCATAACCCCAAACCCTAAAGCCTAAACCATAAAGCCTCAACCCTAAAGCCCAAATCCTACACATGGTATTACTATCCGTTAACCCAAGCAAAACAAAGCTGAGCTCGAAGCCTAAAGCCCAGATCCCACGCCTCAAATTTCATACGCTGCGCATGGGAATACGCCTGCACGCCCCAAATTGATCAAAAGGTAGAACACCCAGAACCTGTAAACCCTAAACCCTAGACCTTAAACCCTAAACCCCAAAACTCTACAAAATTGAGGCCCTCGGCCTCGAACTCTACGAAACTGAACTTCCCGAGGCCCAATTACCTGTACCCTTATCTTGTTTAGGGTTTGGGTGTTTGGGGCTTAGGTTAGGGTGTAGGGTTTAAGGTCAAGGGTTGAGGGTTTAGGGTTGCACTTATCTTGCAGATCCGAAAGGGTCCCTGCTGCTTGGAAACTGGCACATGAAGATTTCGTAGGCATAGCAAGAACCTTCATGTAGCATAGCCACCTTAACCCTAAATCCTAGACCCTAAAAACCTTAAACCCCAAACCCTAAACCCTGAACTCCATTCCCGATCTTGGAAAAGAACCCCCACAGGTCTACAAATCCCTTTGAGATGTTCCTGTGCAACACACTCAGCCTGAACATAATTCTACCTCCTATCTAGGCCCGACATAAATTTAGCACCCAACAACCCCAATAATTAACTCTAAACCCTAAGCTTTAACTCTAGATCCTAGACCCTAAACCCTAAGCCTTTAAACCCTGAACCCTAAACCCTAAGCCCAACAACCCCAATAAACTTTAAACCCAAAACCTTAGATTCCTAGCTAAGCCTTAGTGAGCCCCGTGGGAACCCTGTACAAACCCTGCAGCCCTAAACCCTAGACCCTCTCTCTCTCTCAATCCTAAACCCTAAACCCTAGCTAAACCTTAGTGAGCCCCGTGGGAACCCTGTATAAGCCCTGCAGCCCTAAACCCTAAACCCCGAAACGCCCTGACTCTGCCTGCTTCTCGCGCCGCCACTTGAGTGATGCACCATGGCAGAGGGCGGTGCATCAAGGCTTTGGTGATTTCCATGGCTTCTTTGGTGTTTAAGTTTTAGCATTTAGATTTAAGGTTTAGGGGTTGCGCAAACATGAGGAAGGAGGAAACATGCACCGACATGGCTTAGGATGCAGAAAGCAAACTGCGAGGGCTTTCGGTGGTTCCACAAACAAAAGCAAACACTTGATGGCACGCCTTTGCTTTTCTCTCTCACAATGCCGTTGTTGTTTTCGAAAATTGGACTCCGTGGTTTCAAGTGAAACAAGCGACTCTGCTGGGCAGAGTCTCCAGCTATGACTCGTTTTTGTTGGAAGGATAAAACTTGGAAACCTCGAGATCATTGGGCGAATCTACGCACTGCCCCATCTGTTGTTCTACTTTTTTTAAAACGTAACTTTTGGTGAACCTTTGGCATTAGTTAAGCAGCACGCAAACTGCCAAGCCATTCCCTCATGCGTGCCCAAGGGCTTCTTGCCCTGATTTCTTTCTCTCTCCCAAGAACCCTCAGCGCTTTCTCTCGCCAGAGCTCTGGGAGCGACCACTGGACATCCAAACCCTCTGCGAGGCCTCGGATCAGTTGTAGCGCCCTACAGGTTAGGACCCATTCTGGGGGAAAGTATGTCACATCATTCATCACATTTCTGGGTGACAGCTCGTAGGCGCTGTAGCCTCCTGGTAACTCACTTCTGGACCAGTCCAAAACGAACATCCCGAGTGCAACTGGACAGAATTCGTGGGCCGTCTCGGAGAACTTCAGCCCCATACGATGCCCGAGCACCGTTCCTCTGGGTTCTAAGGCTTCTTTTTGTTAGGGTTTTGTTTTTGTTTTCTTTGTTTTTGGGGGAAGGGAGGCCTCTAGGGTGTTTCAGGTCTTTAGGACTTGGGTTCCCGCACCGGTCCTGCTTCGTACTCCTCGCGGGTGTCTTGGCAGTCAGCAATCATCACCACCAGCTCGCAAAACTCCCTTCCTCAGATAGCCAACAGGGTTTAGGGTTTAGGGCTCACAAAACTCCCCCTCAGATTTAGGGTTTAGGGTTCAGGGCTCACAAAATTTCCTTCCTCAGATAGCCAAGTTACGACGGCAACAATCGGATTGAACTTTATCAGTCCGTTTGACTTCAAAAAAACAAGCTAAACAATTGTAAAGCTTACCCTAAACAATTGTAAAGCTTACCCTAAATGTCCTAAATACGCTAAGTAAACACCCTTAATGCCCTAAGTATCGCACAGCTAAGCTTCGGAACTGACAGACACCACTGGAACCCACACCAGAAAGTTGTAAAGTTTACCATACACCCCAAACCCTAAATGCCCTAAATTTTCTAAATGCCCAAATGCCCTAAACCCTAAATACCCTTTGACCCTAAATGCCCAAAATACCCTAAACCTAAAAAACCCTAAAAGAGACCCTGAACCCTAAATCCTAAATACCCACAAAAAAAAGACCCCTAAACCCCATTTTCTCCCCCATAAATGCTCTAAGCCCCAAATACCCTAAGCATTATCCCTAAACCCTTTTTTCTTACCTTTGGTTAGTAGGGAATGGAGGAATGGTAGTAATAGTAGTTATTATAGTACTCCATTCCCTACAAACCAAACCTCCGTTTTTCCCCGCCATGCTTCGGAACTTGTAGCCGATGCGCTTCATCTGCCCAAAGTCGATCAAAGCCACGGTGCCGTCCGGCTTCACGAAGACGTTGCCTTAGGCTTCGGGTTTAGGGGGTTTAGGGTTTAAGGCTTCGCGAAGACGTTGCCTTAGGCTTTTCCGTTGTTTGGGGTTTGGGGGTTTAGGGGTTGGGGGTTTAGGGCTTAGGGTTTGGGGTGTAGGGTTTAAGGTGTGAGGTTAAAGTTTTGGAGTTTAAGGCTTCACGCGGACGTTGCCTTAGGCTCTTTTGGTTTAGGGTTTAAAGTTTTTTTTCCTAGTGGTTTTTTTCCCTCTCGGGTGGCTGAGAATCTATGCCCACAAGCGAGGTGGTATGAGGTACAACACCGAAGACTGTGCTTTCAGAAGCGATGTAGATCAGCCTGCGAAGTTGCCTAGCCCTAAATTAGAGCCCATACAAGCGACGCAGACAAGTGATCTATCGCATGCAACCCGGTCGCATTGCCCCCTCTCTTATTGAACAACCAGTAAACCAATTTGGGAGGTGAGGGAAACAAGAGCGACAGGGCGAAAGAAGCAGAACATCTATCTCAGACAAACCTCTCCTACAGAAAGTCTGTACCAGTTTACTCCTAGTGCAAGCAGCAAAATGCCGACATGAATTACGAACTAGCTCCAATCGAGAAGATTAACAAATTACAAATTAGCATGCATCCCACTCACTTTCACGTGATCATCTCATCGTCCAGAAAAACTCAAGTTGAACAAACCAGTCCTAGGGGTTTAGGGTTTAGGGTTTTTTTCGGGTGGGCTTACGGTAGTTTTGGGGGTGTTGTTTACGGTATTTTTAGTATCTTTAGGGGGGTTAGAAGGTTTAAGGAATTTGAGGTTCAGGCTTTACGGTACAGGGTTTAGGGTTTCGGGCCTGACTGTTGATTGCCCCTTAAATTGGGGGGGGGGATCATGGGAAAAAAGAATTGAAGCTTTAAAACACCCAAAACATAAAGTTTACCCCATACCCTAAATCCCCTAAATACCTTAAATGGCCTAAATAACCTACCCTTAATGCCCTTAACACCACCTTAAATGCTCTAGATACCCTAAATACCCTAAAACCCCAACGGGATAAGTTGCCGGGATGAGGATCTGCATGGAAGAAGCCCTCCTTCAGGAGAAGATTGGCTCTAGGTTTTCCTGTATGTCGGGTTTAGGGCATTTAGCGTTTAGTGTTGAGGGTTTAGGGTTTGGTGTACTCGCACACTCGCGGTTTAGGATTTAGGGTCTTTTTTTGCTTTAGGGTTCCCGAGTTGCGGTTTTGCTTTTGGGTCCTCTAAGATCATCGTCCCGAAAGCGTCAGTCAGTGAGGCAAGAATCTTTCGCCCCGCCCGCTGCATCGTCGAGCTGGGCTTGCCCCCCGCGGTGTTTTTTGACGCGGAGAACTTCTTGGCTATCCTTGGGTTTAGGGTTTTGGGTTCAGTGTAGATACTTGTGTTTGCGTTTGTGCGCGTGTGTATGTGTTTGTCTTTTGTTGCTTACTTGCTTGCTTGCGTGCATGCGTGCGTGATTGCGTGTGTGTGTGTGTGAGAGTGTGTTTGTGCGTGTTTGTGTGTGTGTGTATGTGTGTGTGTGTGTGTCTGTGTCTGTGTCTCTATCTCTCTCTGTGTCTGCTCGCTTGTTTTTGGTCATGCGTGTGCTCGTGCTCGTGCGTGTTCTTGTGCTGGAGCGTGTGCTTGTGCTTGTGCTCGTGCCTGTGCTTCTGCTTGTGCTTGTCGTGATGGTGGTGGTGGTGGTGGTGGTGGTGGTGGTGGTCGGCGGCCGCCGCTGCTGCGAAGCGGCGGCGGCGCTGGTGGTGGTCACGGTCATCCTATCACCTTCTAGCTCGTAACTTAGTAACGCAACACAACCTCTCTGGCCTGATTGGCGCAAAGGAACTTCCAAACTAACCCCGATACAAGAATGGGAGCATCTGGTTCAGGAAGCCCTGTTCTAGAGATTCACAATAAGAAACTCTAAACTTTAACCCCTGTAAGGATGGGCAACTTTAGCCAGTCTTTCATGCTTGGAGCAGAGGGCCTGGGGCCTAGGGTCATGCCGTATACCCAAGACATCTGAAGCTCAGCCCGGGTGACTGAGAAAGAGACATGCCGGGCACAAAGTCCATACAAAGCACTCGGCTTGACACTAGGCCAGGGATACTTCTGGGCACCACAATGGGAGGAGCTTTGCCCATGTTCTGCGTGGCATCTGCCACACGGTCCATGGCCGCGGCCTCACGGAAGAAGTCGAACTCCTCCTTGAGCTGTGCCTCGAGCTCCGTGAAGACCGCGTAGTAATCTACAGGGAAGACGCCCCGCAGCTGTTGCGTCAATGACCTTAGGTTTGGTTAGTAGGGAGGAATGGGGTACTATTATGACTACTATTACTACCATTCCTCCATTCCCTACTAACCAAAGCTAAGTGACTTGATGACGGAGATGTCATCTAACAGTTGCTCCTCAATGTGAGGGCGCTGGACCTTCACTGCAACCTCCCTACCATCCTTCAATCTCGCTCTGTGAACTTGAGCAATCGATGCACTTCCCAAAGGCTCTGGCTCCACATATTCAAACACATCATCGAGGTTGTACCCTTCCAGCAGTTCCTTTTCAATAACTTGACGTATGACTTCAAAGGACAGTGGATTCACAGATTGGACCAAAAAGGTAAGCTCCTTGGAGTATTCGCGTGGAAATAGGTCGACCCGAGTGGCAATCAACTGCCCAACCTTGACATAAAAGCCGCTCATCTCCTGAATGAACTCTGCTAAAGTAGATGCCCCTTTCTTGTGCATCATACTCCATTCATTGGCGAGGCTACCATCAGGGTCCCATTTCTGTCCAGCCGATTCCGCTGACTCTGTTGCTAGGTATAACGGGATGTAGGGTGCCAACCATTGGGCCGCCGAGGCATAGCCCCGAATACTGCGCAGTGCCAGTTCCATCTTGGAGGGCGGCTCCCCTATAAAATCAGAAGCTGAGTCCTTGGAATCCTCCTCGGAATCCTCTTTCTGGGAGTCAACAGCTGAGTCCTCGGAATCCTCGGCCTCTTTCTGGGAAGTCTCCGAGATCTCCGAGGTCTTAAAGGCCCTGGATCTCACTTTGCGCTGTGACCGCTCACGGATGTGCCAAACAATAGGCAGCAGGAGCACCATGCGTGCGGCCCGTGCGGCACCCCACTGAAGAGTCTCTGGTTTCCGCTCCGAGGTCTGAGGCAGCGTCAGGCTCCTGATGATGGGGCGCTGCAAAACTGCTCGAAGAAAAACAGGTGGGAAAACAGTGTGGATTTCTGTAACGCTACTTGCACACACCATGTCACGATGTCGCGTTTTCAGCGTGGCTATCCCCCAAACCCTATACCCGAAACCCCAAACAGCCCCAGCGCGGCGTCTTTAAGTAGACCTTCTTCGTGCCGGTGTCAAAATTTTGTTTACAGTTGACTAGAATTTGTCGCGTCAGCACACATCCACAAAACGTCTCTATGGCCTTTACTGTGTCCTCCACCCCATAGCCCCATTAAGCCGGGCCTACACTCCGCAAATACAGAACTGAGACCCTGTGAAACAAAGCGAAGATGCTACTTTCAAACCCTAAACTCTACGTCCTAAACCCTACACCCTCAAACTCCACAATAACTACCATGGCAACCACTCCTATAGAACTCCCAAGCCACTAGCCTCGGACCCCGAACCTATACAAAAAGAAGCCTCTGACAATTGCGCATCGCGTCTGGCCCACCAGCCACTGGGGGCTGGGGGAGGGGGCGGGGGTTTACGGTTTCGACTCTCACACTCGCACGCAGCAGGCAAGGCTCATGGTTTAGGGTTTAGGTTTTCTTGAGGTGTTTAGGATGGACCCTGTGGCTGGGAAGGAACTTGTGTCTCTGGCTTCGGGCTTAAAGATTGTTCGTTATTACCAGGATTGAAGAGTGTGGTGATGGGTGGGACGCTTCGGTTATTCGGGAGGGGGTAGGGGGGAAGGGGTCTGCGACTGGGACACGACTGCGTAAGCACTTTGGCGTGTGCCAGTCCTGCTACTCCTGCTATAATATAAGCATGGATTTAAGGATGCAACACATAAGTACCAGGCAACCCTGCCGTTAAAACTTGAAAGAGGCGGTACACTCTCTAATCCCTAAACCCTAAACTAGGACGTTGAAACCTTTGACTCTCAACTCTCGACACGACTCGCGGCCTGCATTTCCAACTGCTGCCTCTCCTTCTGATGCTTCTCCTGCCAGCGGTTTTGGCTTTAGGGTCTAGGGTCGAGGGCTTAGAGTTTAGAGTTTAGGGGACGTGCTCGGAATCCATCTTGTCGCCGTTTATGAAGAGTTTTCCGGCAGGTTCGTGCAGCAATGGCAAGGGTAGCTTAGGAGTTATCAGGAGTTTAGGACTTACCATCTGTCTGGGGCCTCATAATCATAGGGCTAGGGTTTAGGGTTTAAGGTGTAGGGTCAAAGGTTTCGGGTTTAGGGTTCAGGGTTAGGCCTCCCTCCCTCCCTCCCTCCCGGGCCTCAGGGAGCCTGGCGAGGAGGACATCTGGGCTAAGGAGGAGATCATCATCTTTCCCTTCCTCTTGCCTACACCCCTAAATCCTAAACCCTGTTATCCCTAAGGCTTCTGAAGGTAAGCGCCAACCAGCTTGGCTGGTAAGCTCCAGGCAGCCAGAGCCAAAGGGTGCGGGTTTGAGTGCGAGGCTGTGCGGAAGGTGGAAAACAAAAACAACAAGAGTGTTTGATAAGGTCAAGGTTTAGGGTTGAGGATTGAGGGTTTAGAGTTTAGGGCTGAGGGTAGACCCTTGGAGGCCAAGGAGCTGTGGTCAAATGATAATGTTAAAGGGCAGGAGCTTGAAGGCTCCAAAACAATGACTTACCCCCCCCAGAAACAAAAGACGGCCCTTCACGGAGCCAGGTTAGAAAAGAGACTCGCTAGGTCAGAAAAGGGACTCCAACTGGAAGCAAGGTCAGAACAAAAAAAGCTCGGACAACAAGACTCAAAAGGTGGTCAACATAACTCACAGGCTTTAAACAAAAAGAGGCTCGAGGTCGGAAAAAAAGACTCACAAGCTCAACAAAAAGAGTGCCACACCACATCAGGACAGCGGAGATCGACGCAATGAAAGTGAAGCCCTCTAAGCCTGAAGTGGCAGGCCTCATTTCAGGCTGAACGCCGGCTCGTCATGTAGAGTATGTAGAGAACAGCTAGACAAGACTTGAGAAAACAGCGTGTACCCGAAGGAAGCTACAGTACAGGGAGCGGCCAACCACACAGAACATTGAATTACAGTTTCCCCTTGCTTTCCCGGCCCCCTAAACACGTCCCCTTAAACACCTTTTGTTGTGGACATACCTTTGACCAATGAATAAAGACAAACACACTGTCACTCCTGGGCCAGAAAGGGTTCTGCAGCAGTTGCAGGAGGTGCTATGAACCCAAACTCTAAACCCTAAAATCCTAAATCCCATCACAGGCCAAACGAACCTGCCCCAAGCCAGCACGCTGTTCCTTGTACCTAATCTTCTAAACCTTAAACCTTTTGAAATCGGACTTGATGACTGCCAGCATTGCCTTCTCTTAACCTTAAACCTAAACCCGAAACCCGCTTCTCGACCCTAGACCCTAGACGACCCTAGACCCTAGACCCAAGTCTTATAGCCCAGACCTTAGGAAGATACGGATGACCTGGACCCTGTTTCGGAGCAGCCTTTTCAATTCAACAACAGCGCAGATGTCCAACTGCATCCCCAAGTGGCATTGCTGTACACAGCAGGTGTATAGAGTCAACGGCGCTTGATGCGACAAGCCTCGCCTTCACACATCGGTGCGTGCCCTTCTCGACTGGGCACCCTAAACCCTAAAACCTAAACCCTGGACCATTTACAATACACCTTTTGACGCACACGGATGATATGATATGACGCTGACTCTAGCATCCTAGCAAAAATCCAAAAACCTTAAACCCTAAACCCTTGACCTTGAACCCTGCTGCAGTAACCCGATACCCCGAAACAGAGTAAAAGCTCGAAAATATTGCGCGCAAAACCTTTTGAGGGCACATGGCAAGGAAACACCCTATAAAACCCTACAAACCCTATAAAACCCTATGGCTGATCTAGGTAAAGCCAAACAAACGCCCTGAACCCTGAACCCACCCCGCACTGCCAAGAGTCGGAATGCTATCGGAAAGTGACAGCCACCGCACCCCGCGCCGGTGAAACCTCGCCAGTGAGCTTAGCCTTTACGGCTTGGGGGGCATTTCAGGTTTTGGGGCTTAAGGCTTTTCTTGGGGGTTTAGGACCACACTAAACCCTATTTAGGTTTAGGAGTTGCAGCTACATAGCAGTCTCAAGGTCTCAAGGCTTCAGAGCATGGCGTGGGGTTTGATCGTCAAGGGTCAAGATTTTAGGCCACTCATCCCACTAACCTAAACCCTAGACCCTAAACCCTAATATGTGAAAGCAGAAAGCGGCATAGATCTTAGGATGGCGTAGGCTAACGTAAATTATAACCCCTTGTCTGTGCTGAGGAGACCCTATGCATCCTTGAAAAGGCTTTGGTTGGCATCCTCCTTGAATATTGAGGCCACACTACCTCCAAATCACACATAAACGGGAACCACGTCTTGATGCTAGGCCGATCCCCAGCAAGCCTCTAAACCAAAGGTGTTGAAGGATAGACTCATATCTCAAAAACTAAGCCGCTGAACATGAAGCCCCAACCGAAACCCCTTTAACTAGGGGTTTAGGGTTTATTGTTTGTGGAAGCCCTAGGCTGTCCAATTTGATGCCCCCTGTACTTTACCCCAAGCTAGACTTGTCCTTAAGACGCCCGCCTTCACGGTCCAGGTCTCTGCAGTCTGCTTGCCCGACTTTTTGGGCAGGGCTGCCACACCTGCAGCCAAGTCGGGCATCGTAATGCAGGGGCCTACCCACATAGCTAGAGCACAGCCTACTCGAATAGGTTCCCGATAAATTCTATACTAAGGCTGTTGCCAGGACCCTCCGAAATAGTAAGCTTTTGTAGGCTAATGCTGCACTCTCTTTAGTGTAGGGATCCGCCCCAAACAATTAGTGATCGTATTGAATAAGAAAATCCCCTCCGATTGTTTGGAGGGTCGGCTGGATGCTGGTGATACTATTGTTAGTATGAGTAACTAGTATTAGTATGATTATTAGTATTGGGTATGTGTCTTCGTATGAGCATAAGTAACTATGGCCAGAATTACTGCTCCAAAAAATTCTTGACATTAAGGCGGATGACCAAACAATCGCACTAAAGCGGGTACCTGATCCAGATGGACTTAGGGCCAGGTAAACCTTGAAATTGATGCTAGCCGGATCTCTGGTTGTGGGGCTCTGAGTTGGTGAGATTAGAGATAGAATGCTTGAAGAGAAATGCTGTCCTGAAGCAACTCTTGCCTCCCTAGTCATTGAAACTAGTCTTCGTGATGGTTCTTGTCATTCCAAAACTCCAAAAATCCTGATGTGTCGAAATACTTGACATCAAAGCGGATGACCTAAACAATTGCCTCCTCCTGAATAAAGGAAAAATTTGACATTAAAGC
The DNA here is from genome assembly GCA_905231915.1 of Symbiodinium necroappetens. Classification (NCBI taxonomy): domain Eukaryota; class Dinophyceae; order Suessiales; family Symbiodiniaceae; genus Symbiodinium; species Symbiodinium necroappetens. The sequence continues at coordinate 18,203 of CAJNJA010067452.1, forward strand.
GGGTGTCCATGCAAAACCAGGTCCAACATTAAGCTGGGGAACATTGTCGTGCAAGTATGTGGCTGTTATAAATGATTCTCAAGCTCCTACATTGGGTGCGGCTTTCAAGAAAGAGCCCTCCCCGATATTTTACCCTCTAAACCCTCCCACAACCACTCTAACATCAAATGTTTCCCTTCTACTATAATGTACCACCTTGGGCACATTTAATATTACTGGAGCGGGAGGTTTGTTCTTGAGGGGAGAGGATCAATCAAGGTTCGGGGCTTTGGGGAATTTGGGCGCTCCTTGAACTACGGCCACCTATTTAAATGCCATAGGGGCTCAAGAGCACGCTCCTGGAGAAGATTGGAAGGGAACAAGGGCCTCCAATTTCTGATGTCATGCTTGGGGAGCCATCCTCTTCCCCCCCAATAGTCAATGTCCGAATTGGGGGGGGTTCATAAACGGGGGAGGGGACTAGTATCTTTGGACATAGAACTTCGCGGTACATGAAAAAATCGCGGAACTCTGAATGTCTGGGGCAGTCATGAACATTTGCCTCGAAGACTGGTTTGTCTATGGTGGAAGCTGGCAATGGACCTCTTACAGGCACGGATTTACGGTTTAAGGTCTGAGGTAAGGAACCTGAAACCATGTCAAGAAACCTGAACCCTAAACCCTAAACATGTCAAGAAACCTAAACCAACAAACCCTAATCTCCATAAGCCCTAGACCATAACGGCCAAGCAGAGATCCATTTTTTCTCGAAAAACTTGTGGACCCTCGCGAATGATGCTTTGCATCACGCTCGCGATGAACTTGGACTTGCTCAGTGTTCAAGACTCTAAATGACTCCGAATATGTCCCTCTTTAGTCAGCAGTGTGCTGTGGCAGCCAGGACCCCAAGAGGGTTCCCCCCAACAAGAGAACCCCCTTAGCGGGGCGCGACATGCCGCTCACACAACTGACAGCAAATTGGACAACTATTTTCCTGCTGATGGTTACTAGAGTCTTACAAGGGGATCATTTAAGGAGCCATGCAGTTTCGCTCACATGAAGTTCCGCGTTGAGCTCAATTGCGAATGATGCTTTGCATCACGGCGAAAAGATTGGACTTGCTCCGTAGTGTTCAAGACTGTAGGACTGTAAATGAGTCCAAATATGCCCTTCTTTAGTCAGGAGTGTCCTGTGGCAGCAAGGACCCCAAGAGGGTTCCCCCCAAAAAGAGAACCCCCTTAGCGGGGCGCGACAAGCCGCTCGCAGAACTGAGAGCAAAATGGACAACTAGTCTCCTGCTTCTTTCGCGAGTGCCCGCTTGTTTCGAGAAATGAGATCGCGCTCTAACTTCATTATGGACAGTGTGAAAGCGAGCCACACACTGAATATGATGATGCACATCACGACCACGAAAATGGTGTGGTACATTCCTGCGTCGTGCAGGTGATGGTGCACGATGCCTGGTTTTTGAGACCGGAGACTTACAAAATGCATTTAAGTGAAGACTGCATCAAGAATTGCTTGCAAGAATGATCCAAGATGCACAATGGAGGGAAGCATGGTAACCCGAACTTCCACCCTGCGAGCGGGATCTCCACCGGTATTGTTGGCTCCAGTGCTCCAACAGGAAGCTCATTGCAAATGGCCTTGACCTCTTCATAGGTAACCTCGCATTTCTTCGCATCCTAGGCTGCCCAGACCCTGCCGCTCCCCCCACCCCCCCAAAAAAAAACCTTCCATTCTACAACATGCCGGAATACGGTGAAGCCCAAAACCTGTATAGACCTAACCCCCAAACTCCCAACCTTAAATCCCATTTACCTAATAAACCCTGATGTAGAAACCTAAAGGCTTTGAAAAAAGGACCCTTGAACATCTCATGTGTAACTCTAGTCAAGCATACACCAATTACGGAAGAATGTTCCGAACACCGCTAAACCCTAAACCCTACGCTACAGTAAGCCCCAACTGCTGAGTTCCTCAGCCCAGAAAACCCCATTTTTCATAGTGGGATTATATATATATATACACATAAAAATATAAATATAAATAAATAAATAAACAAGTATATATATATATGGGGGGTTTCCCCAAATTAGGGGTACCGTTTTGGGGGTCCCCATAATAAGGATTACAGTATTTTGGGGTCTATATTCGGGTTCCCCTATTTTGGGAAACTACTCTATATATATATATTTATATGTGCCCCAACAAATTGCAACTGACCTACCCGGCTGCTAAACCCTATTCCCTAATGCCTAATGCCTAAACCCCAATCTCTCCAGAGCGTCAACCTTTGGCTCGCCCACACCCGGCAGGTGCATCACATCTTCATCCATGATCCTCTGCACTAGATTCATGGAAAGCCCACATTGGTACCTCAGCTGTCGAGAAATAAAGGTTTAGGGACCATGGTATAGGGTTTAGGGCTCAGAGTCAGGGGGGTTTGGGGGCCCTTTACCCCCATTGGGATCGCTGTAAAACTGTGGAAGTTGACCATCGTGAGCGTGCTGAAATCAAACGTCTTCCTGGGGCAGGGTCTTTGCATATCCCTTCCTTAGCACACCCTGCATATGCACTCAGCAGCAGTCTTCACAACTCCTCTGCGCTCTCACTACCTCATACGCTGTACTTGTAGCCTTCAAAAAAAACCGTCCAACTAATTTCGGAAGTTTAAATTTCTCAAAAAAGTCTCAACGTCTAAACTCAAAAGGGCAACACTAAATTTAAAAGGGACCAATTAACGGGGGTTAGAGACCTATTGGGGGGGGGGGGCCTGGAGATGAGGGATATCCTTGCTTAGCAGAAAACTTATTGATTTCAATAGGCTTTTTAATGAGAGAATATAAAAGTTTTCGGAACAGGAATTAGGACTGGGGATGTCCTTGCTGAGCCTAAAACGTATTGATTCCGGTAGGTTTCTTAATTAGAACTGATACAAAAAAAGATTTGGGAACAGACATTTCGAATTACTTTTTAACTGATTTCTAATTAGAAACTGTATCGAAATTCAACGGAACAGTAGTTCCGAGTAGTTATTTCCTTGCTTTGCTGAAATTTTGAATTTGCATTAGAATATAGAGGGAAAATAATTCCGGGTAGTTATTTCCTTGCCTTGCTTGAATTTCTAATTACTTTTGAACTGAGTTTTAATTAGAGTTTGTATGAACATAGAAGGGGGAAATAGTTTTGAGTAGCTATTTCCCTTCATTGCTTAAATTTCTAATTACATGCCTAATTACTTTTTAAAACACTTTCTATTGAAATATGAGGGAAAAGTACTTCCGAGCAGTTCTTTCCTTGTTTTGCGAAAATTCTGGTTACTTTTTCATTTTTTGAATTAGAGTGTGTATTGAAATATTCGATAGGTAAGTGGGTGTGCATGTATATGTATAAAGCTGAATGTACATACGTGTATATATATATACATACATATATGCATGTACACACGCACACGCAAGCCTAAAACTATCTTGAAAAGCTTGGCAGCTTGAATTCCCTGGCGATGGCCGGCTTGACTGGAAACTCAGCATCTGCCTGGTCGGGTCGGGTTCGAGGTTTACAGCGTTTTGAGGTTTAGAGTTTAAGGGATTTGGGTTTAGAGTTGTAGGGGCTGGGAACCGATGATGGACGCATAAATGTCGACCTTACCATCAGGATCCAATCCCTCAACTTGAATGCCAGGGAGCCATTTTCAGGAGTGTTATCGTCTCGTACTTCTCATAGCAGCTGAGGCAGTAGTACCGGGAGAAGAGGAAGGAGAAGGATACCAGCATCAGCAAGGACACGAGCTGCCCGACATATCTCAACCTATCAGCAATTAACCTAGCATGTCCACCCAAACTATTTATTAGTTAATGGATGAAGTGATTAACAAACTCATTGGTTATTTGACAACTAACTAATTAATTACGTGATCGCTTAGTTGATGAGTTCATTCAAAGAGTTAATTGATGATTTCATGAATCATTTAACCAAGTGATTAGATAATTGACATATGAGCTATGCCTGAAAGCGCTCACGTTCTCCACATTCTTGGCACTGCGAAACTACGTCGTCGCACTGCTTGCTATATGCACAATACGACCTGCACCTTTCATACAATCACGAACTTATGTGAGTGCCATACACGTAAGTAGTAAAGTAGTAGGCCCGACGACCTCCCCCTCCTCCTCCTCATGCTGTGCTGCTGTTGTTACCACCAGCACCAGCACCATCTCCACCAGCACCACCACGACCACCACCACTAACACCAGCAGCAGCAGCAGCAGCAGCAGCAGCAGCAACAGCACCAGCACCACCTCCTCCACATTACCACCACCACCACCAGCACTTGCTCCAGCAGCATGCACCTGCACCTGAACCTGCACCTGCACCTGCACCAGCACCAGCACCGGCACCGGCACCGGCACCGGCACCGGCACCGGCACCGGCACCGGCACCAGCACCAGCACCAGCACCAGCACCAGCACCAGCACCATCACCACCATCAACACCACCACCA
>CAJNJA010067463.1:0-22685 GCA_905231915.1 Symbiodinium necroappetens
CTACCAATACCACTACCACTACCACTGCCACTGCCACTGCCACTGCCACTGCTACTGCCACTTCCACTAGCACTAGCACTAGCACTACTACTACTACTACTACTACTACTACTACTACGACTACTACGACTACCACTACTACTACTACTACTACTACTACTACTCCTACTACCAGTCCTACTACTAGTCCTACTACTAGTCCTACTCCTACTCCTAGTCCCACTGCTACTCCTACTCCTACTCCTACTCCTACTCCCACCACTACTACTACTACTACTACTATTATTACTGCTGCTGCTGCTACTACTACTACTACTACGACGACGAGTACTACCATTATTGCTGCTACTACTACTACTACTACTTCATCCTCCTCCTACTCCCGCTCCTGCTCCCACTGCCAACTGCTCCTGCTGCTAGTGACTAGTGCTGCTGCTGCTTGTATTCTCAGGATCGTTATCGTCATCGCACAGCATCCCTTGTATTCACCGTGTGGGAATGCCGGCTCCGACCTTGCCACCTGCTAATGCCATGAAACACAGGCCCTGCCGAAGACGTTCCCTTGACAATATGCGCTTTCAGGCTTCAAACCTTGAATGCTCAACCTTGTTGGTCAGGAAGCCGTTCACTCCGTCAACAGCAGATGGCTTGAAGTCGATGGCTGGGTCTCTTTGAATCATATAGGTCAGTGTTGCGAGCCTTGTCGCAAGTTCTGTCATTGGCAGAACTACACCAAATGTTGCTTCGCGACGGTTGCTGATGGCCCGTCGAGTCACTGTCGACACACGAACACTCAGAAAACCTGGGAGCACCGAAACGTCATCGCCGTAAACCAAAAACCCTATAAAACGCATATGTCACGGCACAAACTCTGGTCGAAAGCTCAGTTATTGCCCGAAGCTTGCGAAATGCCGTACTCCCAGGTTCTTGGCCGTGGGCTTTTGCGGGGCGCGGTCTGCCTTGGATCACTTGTTCTGGCTGCATGGCTTATTATGGGGCTTTGGACGGGCCATGAGGGTTGAGGATTCAGGGTGCGAAAATTTGGAGGAGCTGAGTGGGGTGTCGCTAGCAAATGCTGCGTTCAGAGATGCGAGACCCTGCAAGCACTTGAAACCCCCACAACAGCCGAAACGTCGTCAAGTCTGAATCGCCGAAGCTACAAATGCAGAGCTGCGAGAACTCAACTTGCAAACCCGGAGCCATTCTGACTCTGCACCACCATCGTAGCAAGGGCTGGGCTGCCTTAGACAAACGATCTTGAGACTCCCGAAACTGTCAAGCACTAAACGAGGCACGCAGCCCCGGATTTGCGAAGGCTTAATGCTTAGCTAGCTTCAAGAGGTGATGTGAGTAAGGTTGGCTTCGCGGAATTTCAGAAGCGTTGCTGGGGCTTCGCTCTGAAACTCCGACAATTTGCTTCGAAGTTCCGGTCTTGCATTTGCTGCGTTCTGACGTCCGAGCCGAAGATCCTGAGCAGACCTGCATGCAAAGCCCACAGGCCCTACTGGTAGCCGTGTTAATGAGTGCTGAGATGAAACCGAAGCACAGTACCCGAAACCCGAACAAAATCAGGTCCAGGCAATTCTTCAATAGCAACAAGCCAGGCACCAGCCTTCTTAAAGTTCTAAGGACCAAGGCCACGCACTGTCGATGTTCAAGCCACCCTAACCTATCGGTCCTTTCCAATGGCTCCGGCTTAATTCACAATTGTTGGGGCTTCTGGATGCAGAGTTTCTGTAGACTTGTAGACTTTGGGGTTCGAGGGTTTTAGAGTCTTTAGATCTCTGGAATCTGGACCGTCCCCACCTGCTTCTCCAGAATGTCTTTTTGAAGAACCGAATGAGCTCTGGCTGAGGTTCATCCCCGTTATTCGGTGCACGTTGCTGGCAGCAGACTTACAAAGGTAGCGATGTTGCAGAGCTGCTGGCGGTCTAGACTCCTTGGCTCTGTAGAAAAGGGCCATTGCCGAACTCTTTGTGTCTTTGAACCTGGTTTAGGAAAGCCCCCGGCACACTAGGAACTGCATCGATACATAGGAATCCTGCTACTCCAACTTCAACGGTTCAACCTTCCTGTTGATGCGTAGCAGAGCTGGTGGCTGCGATTGTTTTGTCAGATCTCGGGGCCCGGATCCTGCTTGCGTTTCTGAATTGATCAGGGGCACCACCTGTTATTTTTACCCCCAGGCGTCTTGTTACCAGGAAACTCCCGCAGTTCTCTCGTCGACACGAAGTTTGAAGCGCATGCGACGACTGTCTAGCTAAAGCCGATCGGGCAGCACGCAGAGAGCAACTTCGTTTTTGCCTTCGATCCAAAGGTTCCCACTAGGACACTAGGACCGATTCAAGAGATGCAGCGGGACTGGGAAGGTCGAGAGACCGATCTATCGACCACCTCCGCCACCCCCGGACACAGCGGCCTGGCAGGCGCAGGGCTCCCGTTGTGGCGATAGCCCTAGCCTTCTCACAGCCCAGCTTACGCTGACTAGGCTTCAGCGCGAAATCAGATGAGCGGGGCCTTCGGGTCTGCACTTCACACCACAGCCAAAACACGGCTCAACCTGCTCTGGGCTCCTTAAGCAGCCAAAAGTCCGTCTTCATGAATCCAAGAGCCTCGAAGCCTTTCATGCCGTCGCCCTGCAACGTGCAAGACAAGCCCCGGACCCTAAAGCCGGATGCTTGCAACCAACACCGGAAGTCCATGATTGGTGTTTAGGGTTTGGCAACCAAGCCTTGACCTTGTCTTCGAACACCACAATGTCAAACTCCCAACCTAGACCCAAACCGCAACTCCGGACAGCCTTGAACCGCAGGTGGCGAGTCGGGTGAGCGCGCAGCCCGACGGGCGCTCGAGGATTTTCCGGTGCTTCGTTTGCGACCTCTTGGAGGCCAAAGGACAAACTGTTTGTTTCAGGTTCGGGCACGACGCAAGATTTGGGCTAGCAGAGTCCGGAGAAGTCTGGCAGCCCCGAAAACTTCCAGCAAGCGTGCCAGGTGGCACCACCAGGCCGGACTCCTGGGACATTCCTTCGACGTCAGATGCTCCAGAAATCTTCAGAACGTTCAGAGCCTGCAAGGGTTTCAGGCTTTGGGCTATAGGCTCAGTGCAAAGCCGGCAGAGTGCCCCACAGTCTTACACCGAGACAACCGCAAAAACCTGGAGCCTAAAAGCTCCAGAAAGGTGCAATCTTGAAGTCCACGCCCTATGAAGTTACACCAAAAATCCCTTCTTCGAGGCCCCGAACCTCAGCATTTCCGGCGGCGATGGACCAAACCGCAGGGGCCTCAGGGCTTTGGGGCTTCCAAACACGGCTTGGTTAGCTGGATGATCGAGGGGAGGGAATGGCTTGAATTCAGGATATGGGCGCTGGGGCATCAGGGCTCGGATCCTCGGGAGCCATGGTTGGGGCATGCTTATGAGGTTGAAACGACCTTCCTTGTAAATTGAGGGGCTAGCTGCAAGATTAGGTGCATGAGCGCTACAGGCCATGGGAGTCATCCAGGTAGGAGCACTGGCATCTGTTTTTTTTCACCTGACAATGCACTCTTTGCAATGTGTTGAGTCATTCGGCTTGACATGAACAACTGCGCTTGTCACCGGGCACATCTGCAGCAAGTAGCATGGGTTGCGCCGACACGTCGAGATCCGGGCGTGAAAGAACAGAGGAAACATCTCTGAAGTCTGAAGGCAAGCGATAGACTGGCAGCAGTACGACGAAACTGGCTATCAATGAAGACTCATGCCATCCTTATACTTGCGGCTTTGATTGTTGGTACCACTGGTGGTCATGTTGGTTTTGAAGGTGATGCTGATGATGATGATGATGAGGAGGAGGAGGAGTTTGAGGATAAGGATGAGGATGACGGCGATGATGGCGATAGTGAGAATGGTCCGGATGCTACTTATGATTACGACTGTGACCACGAACATTCTCGTGGTAGCGGTCAGGGGCAGAACAGCTATGATGATCAGAATCGATTGACTCCTGAAAGCTGCCTTCACCCGTGATGCGTGCAGGTGCCCTGACTGTCCTCACTTTGCACACCGCTCTTGCTTGGAGAGGAGGTTGTTGGAGCTGGAGACAGGCAGGATTGCCTTGCTGAATTTCCCAAAGATATTGGCATGACGACAGGTACGGACACTACACAAAGAATGTGTGGAAACCTCCCTGTCACCCAAAAAAGGGTTTCGTAGCACCCTAAAAGGGAATTCGTAGCAGCCGAGCATCTTCCCAAGAGCTCCACGTTGACACCTCATGGGCCCGGCGGAGCTCAGTGAGAGTAGCCACAGAACTCCCATGGCTTTCTTTTGGTTTCTCGTTATGACTCTGAGTTCAACCTGCACGAAGATCATGGCCACTGCTATGGCCAGGAGCAATACAAGTAGCATGATTGGCGACTGAGTACAGCTGTTCTTGCTTCGAGCCTGCACCTTCTATTGTCTTCTGATGATCTGAACTTCCTTTTCGCATTATAATGGTGCGAGGGTTTTGAGTTCTTGGGAGCCTTTGAAATTGAAGTGGGAAGCAAGCGGAGCGTGCACATTGCTAATTTCACTCCCTTTGATTCCTCTGCATCGTGCGGACATACGTACCTTATACCCATTGGCTAGGATTGCTGCCTTGAAATTCTACAGGTTTCATGCGCCATCCGGTCGCAGCTTCGGCTCGCAGATTCAAGTTTTACTGGTCTTGGGGTGTTTGACTTCTAAGGCTTTAGGCGAGCTTGGTTGGCCCAATGCTGGATTTCAGTTGCTGAGGGCTTGCTCCTACATCCTAAACCGGATTCCCAAGCACGGACCCGTTCCTTGCTTGAAGGAATCATGGCACGACAATGGCCGTAGAGATTGCAAGCAGTCGCAGTAGTACACAGAAGTTCTGTTGGGCCCCTTCCTTTGGCCATGAGCCCCAAAGGCTCTGAACTGTAAGGCTCCCGAGGGTCTCATGTGCCACGCCCGCCATGGCACCGATGTGCAGGCTCTGGCTGTCTTAGACCGCAAGCCTTCTATTGATAAAACTCCCTCACACCACCTTCGCGATCAGGGCTTTGTTATCCGTTGTCATCATCGCCACCAGCATGAGCATCGAGAATCGTGGAAAGATCTGCTTCCAGGTGTGCCCTGTTTGGAATCCTTGTGGCGGTGCCCTGCCTCGGCCAGCCAGCGGACGATGCTACCCAACCTGTCGTGCTTGGTCTTATAAAGGGCTGTAAGGGCTGTTCCTTCCGGACATTCCGCAGACTGGGCTCGCGACCATCGCAACGACCAAGTATAGTTTGCAGGTGTTGGCTAAGACGTGCCGAGGATCGCTGCATGGTGCCGCACCCGAGCCACTTGAGCCGCACATCCGAGCTGGGCTTCGGGGAGTACGGATTGCAGATCCTTTGATGTGAAGTGTTGGAAAGGGTCTCGGAACGTAGTCAGCCTGATGATTGCGGGACGAGTCTAGGTGTGCATTGCAGAACATTCCGGAAGCATGTCTTTTGCGGGACGCTCGAAGTTGCTTCCACAAGTCTCAAACTCCGCCAAAGTTTTTAGATCACCTCGCCCCAGATTGACATTGAGGTACTTGGAAACACGACCAACTGGGCACCTGCATAAAAGCGTCAGATGCATGAACAGGAGCCCATGTTCCAGTCCGCCGCTCAGGAAATGAGAACTGGACACTCGAGGGCGCCGAACTACAGTGCCTCGTCGCGCTTCTAAGCTTGTTTTGACGGCCATTGCTGGAGTTCCACGTTTCACTGCATGTCACGATGAGTGGCTGAGATTTGATTCTGTAGATTCTGTAGATATGAGGACCGATGGGTTCACAGACCAGTCTGTGGCAGTCGAGGAGCTTCTTAACTAGTTACAATTAGAACTAAGTTCGCTTTGCCAGGCCAACGGTAGGTTGAGGTCTCAGCCCAACTTGAGCAGGTACAAGCTGAGACGGTTCTACGATGGAGTTGGCCCCCCTCCGCTGGAGGACGGTTGAGGGCTTCGGGAATGATGCGCTACGGCTATTCATGTCGAGACATTGGATTGACCGCTCCCTCCTGCATCCATAGCCCTAAACCCACAGACATCCTCAGCCCAACAGGCCTCAGCTCCTGATCCCTGGAGAAGCTCTGCAGCCCGCCTCCTGAGAGAGACTGTCAAATCCTGAAACCCCAAACCCGCATTTCTGAATGACATCGGCCCCGACTCTTGGGGCTGCGGTACGTTCGGAAGGTTGGGAAGGTTAGGCTTCATATACTTGAGGTTGAGGCGACCCGAACATGTAATGGCCCAGGTGATGGGTCTCTGAAAATTAGGGCTCACGTTTCGGGGAGTGATTGAGGCCCCGGTAAGCGACACTTCGGGGCCGCGAGGAAGTGTTCCTCTCCACGCAGAACTTGACAGTGGAAGTTCAGGCGTGCAGGGCAGGAGTTTTGCGCAAAAGGGCTCCCCCTGTCTCAGGAATCATACCGCAGGGTCTATGTCTCGCGATGGAGTTCAGGCGGTGGGACCGAACTACGTTAACTTGGGTTCACGAACCTTTTATTTAACCACAAATCCCGCAGATTCCGACCCCAACACCCCAAGCAGTGTACAGCACAGAGGCTCGTAAACCCGATCGCCCCAATGTCTAACTCCTGAACATGCCCGAACTCTAAACCCAAAACTCTTGCGTCCCTGAGTTCAAAACCCTTCATATGACAGAGGGGACTGCCACGGGGCCTCGGTTCTTGCACACCACACTTTTGCATACCTTGTCGTTCCGGATTGCTTTGCATGCCCCCCCTCCAGCCACGCCGCTCTCTAATGTTCATCCTTGAATTCTTTTCTGCAGCTTCCAACATCCCGTCTCCTTGCCAGGAAACCCTGATGGCTGAGTGCCCTGGTCTGCTGATCAATGCGCCACTAGCTTGCACCCTTCGGAGGGTGAAACCGTGACGTACTGCAGCCCCTTATCAGGAGGGCAAGAAATTGTCTTCCCTGCCGATGTTTACATCGGTCGGAAATCCTTGTTGGGCGGGGCAGGATCATTAGTCTAGTGTTGGACCGGTGATGGCGACGGTAGTGGCCACGATGGTTCTGACCATGAGTGTCATTAGGCTTCTGGTGAGGATGATGATACTTGTTACTGTAATATGATGCTGATGACGGTTGTGGTGATGTTGATGGTGAAGGTGATAGCTGCACTCGCCGTACAGCGACAATAATCGCCTGCACGGCTGTTTGAACACCTGACGACGGCACCAAAGCGTGGACGCACTACAAAGGTCTCAAAGTAGTTTTCATGAAGTTTCAGGCCAGGGGCTACAAACTTTAGTCACCTGCGCGAGTATGAACCCCAAATGGGGGCCCTTAGACTGCAAAGTCTCCGGTAGTGGCCGAGGTTTCTCGTTCTGGCTGAGACTCAGCTGCCCATCTCTGATCGACGTGCGGGCGATGCCTTAGCCAAGGCACGCACCACCAGCCTGGAGTAGGAGGAGGAGTCTGAGTGGGAGTGGGAGTGCGAAGTGGGCAGGGGCGGGAAGGGGTTAGGGGTAGGGGGTGAGGGTATGAGCAGCAGGAGGAGAAGTGGTAGCGGCAGCGGTGGCGAGCGGCAGTAGAAGCAATTAGACGGAGTCAATGCTGAGAAGAGCCCAGCCTTGCAGGCAGATGTGCTCTCGTCTCGCCTATCTGCGGAGGAGCTGCAGGTGGGCAGTTTCGTCGGGTTAGGCGAGGGCACTGGGTATTCTAGAAAGAGCGTTCGTTTTTGACAGCCATTGACATGTCTCTGAATCAATTAGCTGAATCGTGAGGGGTTTGCCAGGCAGTTCTGCTTGGAAAGAAACTCCCTAATCACGATCTTGTTCAGCAATGCTTTTGACCATGCCAAGGCACCGGCTTGCTTTGAGGCTATTGCGATGCTGCTGTACTAGAAGCAAGTTTGCCACAGTGCGAGCCAGCTAAACAGTCTCGACGTTGCGCAAGCCCATGGCAAAGCTTGTGCACTTCACCGTCTGCATCAACATTCAGAATGCACTCACGGATCGATCAGTAGTCCAGCCCGTCGGCCTGTTGGGACACATGCAGCGTCCCTGAGCAAGGCAGAGTCAGAGGTGTGGCCCATCCAGGAGCTCTGAGCATGATCGGAGGGCGTGGGCACAAGCATGCGAAGCCGAAACTCCGACAGCCGCAAAGCGTGAATGCCGACCCCTCGAACACCCAAGTGCTGTTTGCCGGAACAGTACCGCGAAGGGATTTGAGGCAGCACAGGTTGCATCCTTCGAAAGCTGTGGAAATCGACAGGATGGGGGAGAGTTTAGCTTTGTTACGATACTCACGAGCACCCAGAACCTGACAGGGCGACCCTCAACACTGATGCTCAAGTTTCCGAAAACTTTTGCCCAAAACAAGCCCTGAATCGCGACATGCTCACCGTGTCTCTCCAGGAAGCATTAGCAAGCTTTGCTCGGGCCTCGCAGCTGGGGCTAACTTCAGCATTTGTGTGCATCTTTGTTGTTGCGTAGAGTTTGAGCAGTTTGAACCCAAAACAAGACCTGAAAGCCCCAAAGGAAAACCTGAAATCCCTGAACCCTACCAAACCCTACAGACCCGGCAGGCAGCAGGTTCAGGCTACGCGCGCGGCACTCCCAGAGAAGCCGAAGGCGCCTTGCTCGGAAGCACCACCTGAACGGGGGAGCGAGGCAAATACAGGCAAGCTGAGGGCGGCTAAGGGTTGTCTACCATATGATCGGGCATGATGTAGCATGACATCACGCAAGAAGGATGTTGTCAGTTTGCGATTCTGCATATACTACAGTACCACAGTAGATGAGTAGACAAAGGTATCTTCCAGTTCCGTCCTGTCCGTCCTGAGCTCTCCAGCCCGGCGCTCTCCTCATCCTTTGGCCCTGAACTTTTTTTGTATAATGTAGGTGTTTGAATAGCTGATATATCGCTTGCGGATAATAGACCGCAGGTGCACTTCGTGGTTTGCCACTGCCGTGAATCCCTTGATTGGCTCAACGGGCCCAGCTTCCACATGCCCAGATCCGGCATGGCAGTGTTCGAGGCCTAGGGTTGCGAGTTTAATTTCTGCACGGGACCTTGAATTTGAGTAAGGATGCCGCCATTTCGGGCTGTGGGGGGGTGCCCAGTGCCGGTGTTTTCGATGCTTGCCTTGCCTTGTCTCTCGCTGTCTCCCTTCATTTGGGACCAGTGGTGATTGTCTCCGCTTGTTCTCCCTTCATTTCGGACCGGTGGGGATGGCCAATGCGAACGCTCGGGTGTTACACTTGTCACCCCTCGTCACTAAAGGACTTTTTGTCGATACGCCGGCGATCTGCATTTACGAGACTAGAGAATTCGAACTGAAAACAGACGAGCACTGAGAGAGGAGCACACCCGACGAAAGGAACTAGAAAGCTTGATTTACAGAAGCGAACCGCTCGAAAGACAGAGACTAGAATTTTGAGGTACATGGGCAAACCGCTCGCAAGAGAATCTCAGAGTTGAAGCAAAGGCGAGCTTGAGACAGAGGAGCACAGCAGTCGAAGGGGACTGCACAAGTTGAATGACAGAAACAAACAGCTCTTTCGCGGAAGCAAACTGCTCGAAAGAGACTAGAAAGTGTTTAAGATATCTGCGGAAACTGCGCGTGAGAGGCTAGAGAATTGAAGACAGAGCAGAATTCGAGCACCAGTCGAAGGGGCTACACAAGTTCAACAGCAGAAGCAAGTCGCACTAAAAAGACTAGAGTTTCTGTGAGATTCGTTAGATGCACTGGCAATCCGGTCGTCGTAAGTGACTAGACCATTCAAAGCAAAGAAAAATTGAAATAAAGGAGCACAGCAGTCGAACGTGAACGCAAATGGTTCGTAAGAGTCTTGACAAACGGAAAACACAGGAGAATGTGAGACAAAGGAGCACACCAGTCGAAAGGGACTAGAAAAGTTGACACACAGACGCAAACCGCTCGTAAGCGACCTCAGTATTGACAACGGAGCAGGCTTTGAGACAGAGGAGCACGCAGCGAGGAGCACTTGAGCAGTAGCCGAAATTCACGTTAACGCTTGAGAAACAGAGCAAGCGGATCGAAAGAGATATAAATATGATATAAACAATGAGACAACGAGAACATTTTAAAGCATGAGCAACCCAGTCCGCAGGGACCAACAAGTCTCGAAAAGGCAGGGGAATACCGCTTGAAAAAGATTAAAGTACTTTGACCAGATGAGTTGAGAAAGGGATTGGAACATTTGAGAAACAACACGCCGCTCGAAAAACATGTTGGACAAATTGACACCAAGGAGATGTGAAAAAGCGTGGCAAATTACATTCGATGCAAGGCACTAGAAAGGTGGAAAACCGAGTGAGAGAGAGTGGACAGTTTGAGAAAGAGGGCCATAAACGCCTTGACAAGAGCAGGGGCGGTGGTAAAGTGTTCGACAGCGAGCAAACCGCTCCAAACCACTCGACAGAGACGAGAGAATGTCAGCAGCAAACCGGCCGCCGAAAGATATTGGAGAATCTGATGAAAGGAGAATGTGAGAAAGAGGAACGAACCAGCCGAAAGCGACTAGAACATTTGGAAAACAGCATTGCATTGCTCGAAAAAGATTAAAGATGCTGGCAAGAGGAGACTTCCATAAAGCGGAGCTAGCCCGTCGAAAGGGCATAGAAAACCGAAGAAACCGGCCGAGCGAGAGCCTTAAGACTTAAGACTTCGAGATGAGGAGCAACTCGCTCGAAAGAGGCTAGACGGTATGATCGGGAGCCAACTAGTCGAAAAGCAGTAGAAACAGTGGGAAATGGGACCAAGCTGCTCGAAAGAGGTTTGCCATTTTGAGAATGAGGAGCAAACCCGTTGAAAGGGATTAGGAGTAGGAAGTTTGAGATGCAGGAGCAAGCCTCAACAGAGACTAGGGAACTTGACAATATGAGAGTTCGAGAAGGAGCAGCAAACTGGCAGAAAGGAACTAGACAGCTTGAGGAAAAGTGACAAACCGTTCGAAGAAAAGATAAAATCGTTGGAGGGGTGGCTAGTTCCTGGTTTTGCGACCTGGGGGTGGCCGATGCCGACTCTTGCCTCCTTTCGCCCCTTCGTTTGGTACCGCTGCGAGCATTGCCCAAACAGTTTACTGCAAGGCCTCTCGTTAATATGAGGGGAAAAGCACAGAGGTCTTCAGCTGTTTCACTTGATGTGGGTTCTGGGAGTCAACACCAGCTATGGCTCTCGTTTCAATGACCCGGGGTCTCCGATGGCGGAATACAGCTCAGAATTGAGTGTACCGTCTGGCGGTGTGTGATTTCATGCTGTGCTGCCAAGCTGTTTGTACTAGAGAAAACAACAGCATAGGGAGAGCCCATAATAGCAAATGTCCACGAAATATCGGCTTGTCGATGTGTAGTCAATGGCAGGAAATTTACGGTCCTGAGATGTCAAGCACGCTAGGGGGCTTGGAGTGATTGGGCGGTGCTTTTGATTCGGTTCGGATGTGTGACGAGACACATGGCAACCAACGCTTCTTAAAGCCTTGAGACTGAAAAATCGCCGGAATTCGTGGCATTAGTTGACAACTGCCCTGAGCCTCATTTCCCTGATGCAGATCTGCACTGGAAGCCGTCTCCCCGGCATCTAACCAGCCTTCATTGCCAAACGCCAGGAACAACTGTAGTTTCGACCTCCTGCTTCAGGTCTTCATCTATGAGAAGTGCAACTTTGACACGGACATCTCGGGCATCTCCTCCAGCTTCGCTGCTGTGCACCGCGTTTTAGTGGACGACGAGGCGGCTGCGGGTGAGGCGGTGTTAGTAGTGGTATTGGGATTCTAGTAATACAGTATTATAGTATTATGGTATTTTATGGGTATGGTGTTACAGTAGTACAGGTCCTGCTTAGGGTTTAGGGTTGAGGCATATGTTCGCCCAAGAGTCCGAGTCCCCGAGGCCTCGTGTAGATCACCCAAGAATCTTCGAGCTGCTTTGCAGGACAAGGGGTGCGTACCTACCTACCTACCTACCTACCTACCTATCTATCGATCCATCTATCCATCTATCCATCTATCCATCCATCCATGCATCCATGCGTCTATCGATCTACAAATTTGTCGATCGAAAAAGCTATCTGTCTATCTATCTATCCGTCCCTCTATCTATCTACGTATTTATCTGTCTATCCATCCATCTATCCATCTATCGATCTACAGATTGATCGATCGCGCGATAAATCTATCTACCTGTCTATGAATCTGTTTACCTATCTATCTATCTATCTATCTGTCTGTCTGTCCATTAATCTATCTATCGATCCATCGTTCGATTGATTCATAAACCTAATCTATCTATCTGTCTATCTATCTATCCATCTATCCGTCTATCCATCTATCCATCCATCTATCCACCTATCGATCTACTGATTGATCGATCGATCGGTATATCTATTTATCTATCTACCTAGCTATCTATCTTTCTATCAATCTATCTACCTGTGTGTGTGTGTGTGTCAGAAAGCCAGTAGGATCGAGACAAGACCGTCCCGTGCACCCGAAGCAACTCAGGACAGTCTGGGGTGGTTTCGGGTTGGTGATCCTGTCAGAGGGGAGTTTCGGTGGAAGCTTGAGAGCTAGACTCCGCTAGACCCTCTCCAAATCCTTCCAAGGTCGTGAGCTAAGAATCCCAAAGTCCCTTTGCCCGGTTGCCCCCAAAGCCTAGAACTTTCAAGCCGTGCCGCTTGCGGAGGGCTTGCGCCGGGATGAGTGCTCTGGATACCTGAAGCACCTCATCGAGCACTACAACGTCGCTTGTAGCGCAAAGCCAGGAGAGCTTTGAGGCGAGCTACAGGGGAAAGGGTTGCGGTTTTGGAGTCTAAGCGCCTTGCAGGGTGGAACAATGACTCCTGGGATGTCTTCTGAGCTTGAATTCCCGATTTTGTGGTCTACCTTGCGGCAGTAGTGAGGAAGGTTTTGCGGAACTCTGAACCCTTGTGCCTGTTTCGTCATGGACTACAAACTTGCATGGTGCATCAAGCGATCATGTCCATGAGGCTCGCGGTGCGCAGTCTCTCAGTTTTGCAGGCCTCGAGTCATCAATTTCCTGATTCTTGCCTGAAAGAAGCCTGGATACGTGCAACAGTGGGTCGAATTTGATGACCAGGCCAGGGTTATCCGCTGCACCAAGAAGCAAAGAGCGCCACCGTCATCCCCAGTTCCGCAACCCTCAACCACAGCAGCACCTAGAGCAACTGCAGTCCAGCACCCTGCCTGACACGAGGACCCTGCAGATTACGCGTTGTTTTTCCAAGCAGATGCTGCTGACCACATGCACTGGGGCCCTTGGGCGAGCATTTGGAGCACTGGGCTTTCCGATGTGTTACACACTTGGGGCTTACTGTATGTGACGGTCCTTGAGCTTCGTAGCGTCAACTTAGGAATCCGGGAGTTGGCATGAGCTCTTGTTGCAGAGGTTGACCTCAGTATCATCACTCAGAGCCTTAACACGGCAATCCGCCACATCATGCCTGTTTTCTGGCCCCGGGGCCTTAGAATTTGAAGCAGGAGCATGACAGTTTAAATGTGCAGATGGGGATCCTTGGGATTCAGTCACTTGGAGAATTCGCGTTTGCGAGACTCTCCAGGCTACCTTTCCTTGGTCATGAAGGCTGTGGAGCAGAGGTCGCTTGCGTGCCTACCCTGCAACAGCCCTGAAAAGCTTCTGCTGTGAAGGTATCATGATATGTGTGTTAGTCGTGCAAATGCTCAACCATTGGCAGGAAGTAGCACTGCAAAGACAGTCCGCTGTCCTGCCACAAACTCGATGCAGCTCCTGAATCTTCGACACACTGCCTAGGACTTCGTTCGTTCACCTCAACTACCCGCGGCTGATCACTTCCATGTCCCCGTGCCGAGCCGAAGTATCGCGTCTGAAAGCGATCGCCTTGGTAAGCTTCACGATCCCCGTTTTCTAAAACCGCCGTTCATCATAACGCCAGTCATACAGGTACAGGGAATTGCCCCTCGGAATGGGATCTGCACGCAACAACAGGGGCCACCAACCAGAACAAGTCAAGAACGGTTGGAGTTCCCACTCAGAGTCCGCATTCTGTGCGTTCGGAGTGCCGACTGAGGCTCCATGGCATGTGACTTCTGAATTTCGAAATTCGCGGGTGCATTCGGGAAGATCTGCATCGCTTTGATGCTTGACATGTGTTCCAATTGGCTTCGACTCTCACGATGGTGTGGCATGGTTAAACTTCGGCCAGGTCTCAGCTGGTTTGCTTAAGGTTCCTCTTGAGGTCTTACGCTATCCAAGACTTTCAGAGGGCATTTTGGCCTCGAGGTCATCTTACATTTGCAGAGTAGGGAGGGCGGCGTTGCGAGACACCGAGGGTGGCTTGTTGGGCTTAGGTCACTATCCCCTGTTGTGTCTCCAGGCAGAAACCTTATAGTAGAAGCCAGAAAGTTGGAACATCATCATCCTCATGTCCTTAAGGCAAAGTAAGGGATCCCAGCAGTATTCATCGTAAGCCCATGTTCCAACTTTGTGGTGTTCACTGTTACACTCCACTGACCAGGTGTTTGCTCAGATTTTCGATCGTCCTCCGAAGCAGAGCCTCGCCTTATCTAGAAGGGTTATCAGTGGAACCACAGCTTGGAAATTGGGGCAGGTGATGCCATGACTATTGGCAGATTTGGACAGACCGGTGGCCATTACAATGCCAAGTGTGACCTGTAGTCGTTGTTGATTGGTGATTTTCATGCGTGTCCCTCTTGCACATCGCCGGAGCACTCGCAAGCCCCGGCAACCAGAATCCTCCACAAACCGCATCTGCCAGAAAAGGCGATGGCGGTTTCCATCGTTGGCTAGAGCAGAAGAGTTGTTCAGGGCAAGCGTGGGGATTACTTCAGAATGTTCCATGCAGGAGAATGTTCATGACTCGTGGCCATCATAGTAAGCACAATGAAAACTAATACTAATAAGCTTTACAGTAGTAGTAGCTGTCGAGGCGGAGGAGGAGGAGTGGAAGCAGTGGTAGCGTTCCTCCTCCTCCTCCTCCTCCTCCTCCTCCTGCCCCTTTCCTCCGCTTCCCCCTGATTGGGCCATCGTCAAGTTGTGCCAAGCAGTACATAGGAATCACTGAATCACCACAGCAGCCGTCGAAATAACGAGAAGAAGAGCACGTGCGCATGGCTTTCATTGAACTTGCAGTCGAGTTGATGCACCAGGAACACCAAAAGCCACCAAGCCCTCCACTAAAGAAAATGGGCCTGCTCGGTTCTCGTCGTTTCTGGCTTGCACTTGCAGCAGAGGAAGGCTCCTTCCCCCCTTGCCGAGGAAACTGGGTTCCTATTGCTGTGCGCAGTTTCTGGTTTCGCGGGAGCGCATCCAAGCGAATCCTCTGGAGAGGCCTCTGAGAGGGCTTCGGCTTCGGGGGACTTGGGTCCTGCGCCCTGGCGCAGGATGCGGTTTTTGGAGCAATCAGAGTACCTTGAGAATCGGAAGTGTGTTGTTTTGTTGTGGTCTCTCCTTTGGTTCACAGAGACCCATACAGTGTACAGAGCGAGAACTTCCTTTGGGATAATGCCAAGAAGTTGAAGCTTTGCAGATTTACACGGCTCGAAACGCAAAGACACCAGTCCTTTCAAAAGTCCGTGGGTTCCAAGTTCCGTCTGAGACTGGCTGAGACCTCCCTAGCTCGGTGCACAAAACATGACACGAGCAGGTATATGCGAATGCAGCAGATGCTGTTCAGTGATTCGCCACCCGAGCGCCTCCGGTGGAACAGGGTGGGAAGAGTGATGGGTGGTCTTGCCGTGTTTATATCTTGCTGCTTGAGGTTCAGGTAGTTCGAGACTGCGGCGCTACTGTCATTATAGGCCGCCGAGAGCCAAACCACAGCCATCAGCATCGCTACATCTACTGCCAGATCACCGCCATCGCAACGGCAATCAGGAGCGGACCACTTAAAGTTAGCAGTCGCGACAGTGGCGGTTGTTGGTCGGGATACGGCTCATGGCTTGCGTGGTTGAGTCCAATGTTCAGTCTGACGGTTTGTTGAGAGGCTTAGCTGGATGAATACAGGAGCCATTAAGCAAGTAGATAAACATACTGTAGTCTTATCTTACCCTCATGCATACATTCTAACCGCTCCCGACGTTATTTCTCCTGGATTGTTGGCCTTCTTCAGGTGAAACTAACTATGGCCCCCATCTTGCATCGTTCGCGCAGTTGGCCGGGTGCGGGGCCAGAAGTTGCTGGATGCCTTTCTGGCCAACGCGCATGCGGTCTGGGCGCATGACAGTGGAGCAATGTGCCAAAGCGTCCGCTGGGGGCAGACAGACAGCACATGCAGGTCCCAGCGATCCCATGTGGATAAGCGTTTGCATTGCGTATAGCATTGCTGGAAGGGGAGGCCGCTCGTCTTGACACACGGAAAGGTTTCGTGGCATGATGCCATTGTACGTTGGATCGCAGCATCGGCTGAGACAGCTGTTCTGCCGCGGTCTATGGTTCAGATGGCTCACGCCGTAAACTTAGTGCTGCAAACATCTACCGGGGGTGACGAGAGCCGCAAATCGCCTTGCTGTGACAGATGCCGTCCGGGCCAGTAAATTTGCTCTTCCACGCCTTTGGTGTTGGTGTCACGCACATGTGGTCACATGTCAAGGGTTTCATTTACCGTGCATTCGTAAGTAAGCAAGGAAGGATCTCGTCGGATACCGTGGCGAAGGCTTGGCTGTATTTCGGCCGAGCAGAGAAGTGGGCATGAACATGCCAACCCTCCTATATACCATATGATACGTAGACAATGTACACGATACGCTGGCTGACGACCCCAAACATCACGCAGCAGCGGCAGTCAGAAGGGTATACGTCACAAAACAGCTTTGACCGACAACCATACAAGTTCAATCCACGGTGGGGTAAACCTGAAGCCTTACGCCCCAAACCCCTTATCTTGGGTTCCGAGCTCGGTGAGGTGCCACGACATCCCTGGACACTCCACCCTGTGCCTGGGATTCTGACACCGGATATGTCGGATGTAAAGAGCTCGTTGTCATTGTGGGGGGGGATGTAGTCTCGGACTTGGGATCTAGGCTAGGTTTAATTGAGATTGATGTTGAGGTGTTGGGCGTCCTTGTTCTGTTGATGCCTGCCGATGGTGTTTCTGGCGCACGCGGGGTCGAGGTTTTCATTTGGCTTGGCATCGCGGGGAATGCGAATGCAGCTCTCAGAGACCGAAATAATGCGCAAAACAGATGCGTGGTATAGTCTTGTGACGGATGGAAACGAACGACTCTATACACTACATGTACCTTGTAACTACTCGTGCCGACCTGCCCATCATTCCTGCAGCAGCACTATGCAGCAGTTCTTCCAAGCAACGCAGAGTCTCAACCCTAAGCCATTGCGTCAAACCCGCAAGCTACCTCCAACTCAGGTGCCTCATGTTCGAGGCGCTGCTTCCGTCTAGTCTCCAACGTCGGAACTGCTGAAGCCAGTCGGATCATTGTTTTATCCCGTCGTTAATCGTAAGCCCGGATCCTTGAAGATGTTTGATGATAACAATTCGTGGTTCACTGATACAAGGAGTAGCACCTACGCCTTCGTTCAGGACAGCATGAATTCAGGCCCAGGCCCTATTCGGTAAAGGAGTCCTTTGGGTCGAAGCTGCTTCTTTGCCTTATCTCGATAGGCTTGCAACGTTGATAAAAAGAGTTCTCATACCTCCTGCATCGTCACAGGTGTATTGGCATGTCCTGTTCGGGGAGGAGGATGTTTTGCCCTACCGGTCTGAGAATGCTGCCCTGCAGTGGCTTCTGCTGCACATGCGAAAGGGAGAGAGCGCGAGTCGCGCGAGAAAGAGACAGAGGATAGCCTAACAAGTGTCGAGTTTCCTTAACCATCAAAAACCCACAGACTGAAGCGAAATCTGAATAGCAATCAAGTTCCGTCGTCACAAAGAAAAGAAAGTGAGAAGCAAGTTTCAGCGCGCGCAAAACGAATTGAACTGATGCATGGTGAACAACCATCACTTCGTCATCAAGCCAATAACCCCATCAATCTCTCTAACTGTTCGCGGTATGTACATGAAGAGTTCTCACACGAGCTGGAGATTCACTCAGCATCGCCAAAGGTCGTAACCCAGCTTAGCCGCATTCAGCTTCCCATATTATAGACCAACCCAATAAATTATTAGAGTCTGTAATATCGTTTTTTTCCTCGCTGCAACCACAAGAAGCACAATGACAATGACATGCTGACGGTACTCGACCGTGGCCGCACCACCTCCCGAGCCCAAGCCCCTATCTGCTCGCCATAAAGATGACCCGGGACCTACACACTTTCTTGGCAGGTTAGGCCCAAACCCTGACATGCAGTCGATGCGTATGAGCCTGAGAACTAAGCATGTTTAAGAGAATCAAAGGGATTTGGCGGAGAGAGTTCTGTTCAGGCCATGGCCCAGTCCAAAAAGCAATGTCCAGCACTATAAAAATAAAGGAAATTGCCCACAGCTCACTCAGGACCGACGGTGCGCGTGTGATGTCAGTTCTATTTCGTCTATGTGGTTTGGTGTTTGGTTTTTTTGATTTTGACAGGAAACCCACTAAAGAAGTCCAGCTAGTTACTATTTCGATGACCTAGAATCAAGGCTGACAGATAATCGAAATAATCGAAGCACCAGCCCTCTCCTTGGAGAACACTCCCCCGACAGACTCTGAAGCTTTGCAGACCATTGCACCCCAACAAAAACATAGACTTGATGTTGCATATAGCTTGTCATGTCACAACCAGTGGTTGTTTGATGTTGTTACTTCTTTTGGCTCCTGAGTTAACAACCAACTTTCTTGCAAGTTGCAAGCGTTTTTTGTGTTGACAACAAACATGTTTCGTTGGGGTGTCAAGAAGTACTTTAGAACGTGGAACTCAGGATTCGCGTTGGGTGTTCAGCTTCTTTTGAATTTAACAACAACCTATTCCCCTTTGATTGCATAGCGGGCTGGTGATTGCGGACTTCGGGACCGCAAATCAACATATTTTCCGGAATGTAGTCAAGTGGTTTTTTGGACTTCGGCATTGACAACCAAGCTGCAATCGACGTTCAAGCGGTTTTCTTGGTTCTTTGCTGGCAATCATGTTTCGTACCGTTGCCATTCTTGATTTAACCGCCAGATTTTGTGAAAAACCAATGCTGAGTGTGGTTTCAATTGAGGGCAGGAGCAGGGGAGGGAAGGAGGGAGGGAACGCTACTGTCGAAAACCGAACGACTGAGGCTGTTTTTGAGAATCCGTGACCTTGAGAACGAGTCGAGCCTTGCCGTGACTTCAGGGGACAGGTTCTGGTCTCAATAGGGAATAATAGTAAATAGTAGTAATAGTGAGCATGGCGATGGAGCAGGTCTCAGGCGGTGAAGCGAAGGAGTCAGCCTTGCTACTGACAGAAACCTTTGTAGGGTTTTGCCCGGATTGAACCCGAAAAGCCTCCGCACTTGCCTTGGCACCAGAGATTGGGAAGGCACGGCAATAGCGAAGACTCCCAGATTGCATCCCAAATGACGTCCAATGCGTATCCGCGTCGTTGTGAGCCGAACGGCTGCACAGCTGTGTCCCAGAGTCGCCCGCTTCGACCTTGTGAACCCTTTGACACATGTTGGCGCACAGCCATGCTGAGAGGTATTTGCCGCCGGGCTCAGTGTATCTGAAGCTCGTCTCCGAGCGGACGTGAAATGTGCACTTGCAAAAAAGGGGATAGGTTCGAGGGCCAGGGGCTTCAGGAGTTTACGTCTCAGCATGTCAGACCAGCAGGAGTTCACTTTCAAGAGATGCATCCCATGCATTCTCCGGGTGACAGGCTCAATATTGCTGTCAGGATCGTTACTTGCATGGCTGTTGCTCATGCCGTCTTGATAACGACCCATACTGCAAGGGATAATTTGCTTCAGGGATGTGTCCCGACAGCACATTGCATGGTCCGAGACATGTTCTATTTGTTTCAGAATGCAAC
Source organism: Symbiodinium necroappetens (assembly GCA_905231915.1). Lineage (NCBI taxonomy): Eukaryota > Dinophyceae > Suessiales > Symbiodiniaceae > Symbiodinium > Symbiodinium necroappetens. The sequence goes on from CAJNJA010067463.1 coordinate 19,957, forward strand.
GGCCTGACACTAAGCTCACTAAGCCCGAAGCCACAACCACACAAAAGCCGTTCTGCCAGATCTCGAGATGGTATGTCCAATGGTCTGGCCAAAACTGACCACTGGCCGAAGCAGCAAAGCGAGCTGTCACTGTGAACTTGCGCCCCTGCAATACCCGCAATGGTAGGTCCAAGTCATGCAGCAGGAGTTTCGGAGCGTGCTTTTTGCAGTCTTCGGGTTTCTGCTTGTGCAACGCAAGCGGCAGGCATGGAGCTTGTAGACTCGCAGCACGAGGCTTTCGGGATCGGGTTCTGGGCTGTGCGTGTACGTTGGGCCCTGCGAGGATTCGGATTCAGAGTGGGAGCTCAGCTCTCCTGACCGTATGCATACATAAAGGAAGATCTCAGCATCATCTTGTGCATGCCATGTGCAAGCCGCCTCCGGTAGCCTAAACGCACCAATCGCCTCATTTGCGATTTTTCTGCATTGCGGCTTTGGTTCCTTTACAGGACTCAGGGTTGAAGATGCAGCTGCAAACCCAAAGTCTGTTTCGTTTTATCGTCCCTCCTATCTGCCCAGCTCGCTTCGGATGGAGGGCTTGGGATTTTTGGTCCAGGGTTGAGAGTGTGTAGGGCTTCGACTCTTCATTGGAAGCTTTTGACAGTGCTCCCATGGATTTCATCGCTAGATCCTGATGTCGCCAGCGAGTCGCAGTGCTCCGATGCTTTCAGTCTTAATTAAAGGCAAGAGGTGTCAAAAGAAACCCCGAGGCACTCCAAGACGAAGCCCTATGGCCCTTCAGGGCCATAAAAACCCTGTCATTGAAAAGCAAGAGAGAGAGAGAGAGAGAGAGAGAGAGAGAGAGAGAGAGAGAGAGAGAGGAGAGAGAAAGAGGCATCCTGAGGGGAACTTGGCGAACCTTCAGAGCCCTTGCTAAACCCTCGCAGGCCGCCGAAGTCCCAGCGGCCTTTCGCTGCCTTTGTGGAAGGCCCTTCCGCCTGTCGAGGCCTCCTTTGGAGCTGAAGGGCTGAAGGCTGAAGCTTCGCAGGTTCGGGTTTTTTTGGGGCGGAGGCTTTTGCAAATTTGGTAATATGGGGCTTTAGGGCTTGGGTGCGGCGGTCGATGGACTTGGATTTGGGGGCTTGTAACTTATGGCTTGGTAGCAGGATCGGATGTTGAGTGGAGTTGTCAGGGCCCCGAAGCCTGACCCCAGACAGCCGCACCAAGGCCTTATGCCTGCGTGGTCAATCATGCGCTCCGTCACCTCGCCGCCCCTGTCGATGAAGCCTCGCTAGATCGAGCACATGACAATGGCAGGCCTAGGCCATGTCCACGGTTTTGCTTGTGTCACCAGTATCCCGGACCAGAGCAGCACAGAGCACAGCAGAGCAGCAGCTTCGGAGCACATGGCCTTGGCTTGGTCCAGAAGCGGAGCCCGGGCCTGATGGAGCTCGGCTCTCAGCTCCCGCTCTGCTGTGCTACGCCGCGTGTGGGGGGCGAGGCAAGGAAACGTAGCCTCCCAGGACCTGTTTTTCCTTGATCCTGCTTGTGTCAGCTCAGCACTTCCCTAAACCACCCAAACCCGACTTCCAGATTGACATGGGATTCGCCTGGCGGGCATCTTCCAGCTCAAAAGCGTAGAAGGTAAGCAGGATACATGAGGTCTTCTGTGGCACTTCTCTACACGCTTTAGGGCTTGCCCACGTTGGCTTGTTGGTGCCCCGTCTTGCTGCCGCCATGCTCGCTTCGACTGGGCGTGTGTTGGCGACGGCTTCGCGGAGAGCGCCGCCGCCACTTGATGACAAGGGTTCACCATCATCGTGAGCATGCCAGTGTTCTGGTCTTTGATCCCCTCAGGTACTTGAGGGTCTGGAATCAGTAACCCCTGGGGCTGGACGTTACAGGGTCTTAAATCAGAGGTCTGGGATATTAGACCTTCGTGGGTGTTTGAGATTCTAGACCCTGTTGTGCGTGCCCCTTGTTGACGTGGCAAAACCAGGTGCAGATTTCTAAAGACGGGTGTAGCAGGTGAAGCAAGCACTGCTGAAATTGTGCACAAGTCCAGGCAACCTCAGCCCTAAATTTTAGACATCTTGTTCGCGCTCTGCTCTTATATATTCCGGAGGCCGGCGGCATCTGGCAATCAACGTGTTGGTTATGGGGGGGTGAGGGGGCCTGGTGCTGGTGTGTTGGATACTCTGGAATAGTGAGTAGGAGTAGGACTACCAACATTGCGCCGAAATTGCAAGGGTAGATCAGTTGTGCTCCATACAGTGGTGGTAGATGCATAGGGTAGTACACTCCTACAAGCAAGTCACTAACTCCTGAAACCTCTCGGCTGCCATGTATATTCAGAGATTGAGGGGAAAGGGCTCTTGCCGTCTGGCATGGATCGCGATCCCGGCCTTGCTGGGGCCTGCGACCGTTGCGGTGCGGATGCGCTGCAGCATCGCTTCGATAAGCAGCTGGGTCTGTGGCGGGCCCGCTGTGGGAGAGTTACCCTGAGCACAGTCTCGGGAAAGCAGCACCCCTCAGCCCATGAATGCTTCAGGGCGGCTGTTGTGTGCATGTACTCATGAGCTGGAAGCTCCGAACCAAGCCCTAAACCCCGAATGCAAACCTCAGACCGGAAGCTTCAAGCTGCTCTCTCTCTCGCTCTCGCTCTCTCGCTCTCTCGCTCTCTCGCTCTCTCGCTCTCTCGCTCTCTCGCTCTCTCGCTCTCTCGCTCTCTCGCTCTCTCTCTCTCGCTC
>CAJNJA010067474.1:0-51884 GCA_905231915.1 Symbiodinium necroappetens
TATAAACCCTAAACTCTATATAAACCCTAAACCCTAAACCCCATGCCCTGCTTATCACCTTTCAAAGCTTCAGTAGACCCTGGAGCCTGGCTACATGGTACTCCGAGGTTCACTGGAAGCGATCACGGGAGCGCGCAGGGTTTAGGGTTTAGTGTTTAGGGCTTATAGGGTTTATTTAGGGTTTAGGGTTTAGGGTTTAGGATTGTGTTTCATATCCCCTAAGAAATCACAAAACATAGGGCCCATCATGGGCACTCTCACAAGCCGTTACCCTAAAGCCCTAAACCCGGAAATGGCAACCCTACACCCTCAAGCATCACCCCGAAACCCTAAGTCGTTAAACCCCCAAACCCTAAATGGCTACGGTGACGGCTGAAGCGGCGGTTTTGACTCGTTCGCGAGTTGTCTTCGACGCAGCAACAAAAAAGGTTGCAAAACCGAAAGGGTCCTATGTAACTATATGCGGGATACCCAAACCGTGATAGTAATTCCTGCTATCGAAGCCTTAACTTTCTACTACTGTTGATGATAGAAATCCTGCATTGCCTTAAGGACCCTAAACTATGGGAATTATGGTATATTCCTTACTATATGGGTAGTGCAGGATTTATATCATCAACCGTATCTAGGTACTTAGGACCCTGTGGGCAAGGAGAAGCCCATGCCGAAGAGGCCGAGGGCAACGAAATTCGACCTACCGAGGCCTTCCAAAATCCCTTAAGGAATATACCGTAAATCATGTTAGGGGCCTGAGTTAATTTGATAAGGTATATGGGGGCTTCCGAAAATAGGGGACCCTAAAATAGTACCCTAAATAGTAGGATCCTCATTATAAGGACCTCAAAATAAGGTACCCCTAATTTTCGGAAAGTCCCATATTCCTTAACTATGGGATTTTGGAAGGTCTGGGCACTTCGGCAACCTCAGACATCGCCTGGCTCGTCCGAGATGTAGAAACTCCTCAACCCCAAACCCGGGTTTAGGGCTCAGGAGTTTAGGGTTTAGGAGTTTAGGGTTGAGGCTTTAGGAGTTTAGGGTTTAGCTTTGAGGGTTCGGGGGCTTAGCATTGAGGATGCACCCGAACCTTCATGAGGATCGTGTAGGGATCAACAGAGCCTTACCTCCCCAACCCCCCTAACCCCGAAACCCTCAAAACCTACGAAACCCGGCCTCCAAAGCCCGCAAGGCATCTCCAAACAAACTCTCGAAACTCTACACTATGCCGCCACTCTCCAGGCCGAGCCTCATCAGTGGATAACCGCGAGTCCAGGGGGCAACAGACCGCCTGCCCTCTTAAAGCCGAGTGCTGCGCAGCCCTCAAAGTGAGCTTTGGGGTTGCTGACTGGAGGGGATGAATTTGAGTTTCAGGCTCGAGCCAAAACCCTAAACCCTACCTGTAGCCGAAAAGACCTACCTTTTTGGAGGTTCCTTACCATGGTTTCTATATATACGGTTCCTTAAAAAGGGTAGGTCTTTTGGGCCACAAGGCTTTCGCCTCTAGCTTGCAGGGTTTAGGATTAGGGCTGGGAGCATTGCACCCTGGTTGCACAGGTCTGGCCTCCTGCCCGACCACAACCTAGGACATTTTCAGGTGGGTAGTTACCGTTATGGGAGCCTTATAGAAGGTCTATATACCTTGTAGAAGCCTTTATAGAAGCCCTATATACCCTAAACTCCCCACCTGTAGTTTCCTTTACCACAACCCTGCAAGGCAGAGGCGCGATACGGCCAACCCAAGAGTCGCCGATCCTGAACCTGAAACCGTGCTTGGTAGCCGAAGAAAGCCTACGTTTTCTAGGTTCCTTAGGATGCGGCTTCTATATACTATAGGGGCCTTAAGAATTAGAATATGATTTTGGGGGGTTCCTTATTATCATTATAGTATCATAGACCCCGAAACCCTATTCCTTTTTTTTAAGGCCCCTACAGTACAGTTACTTACAAAGGCAGGGTTTTCTTGGGCCAGAGGGAATGAAGGCCCCAGACGCGACAGCACCCAGGAGGATGCAAATCTTTCCACCCGACTGAGGCAGCCATGGATGGATCCGGTGATGGGGTCTACAATAGGGTCTAAGGACTAGGGTTGAATTCTGCTCACACAAGCATTCAAGAAGCTTGACAACCTTGACCACAAGCTCCGTCCTGACAAGATCGCGGCAAACTGGGCTGTCAAGGTGGTAGATGCCAACTTGTTTAACTCCAGCTTGTTTGAAATCACTCGTGGATTCGGGCTTCGAAGTTTCTTCCAAGAGGGTTTGGAAGCTTGGCACCTGAAGCAGGGCTACGAAGAGATTAGCGCCTCGGGGTTTGGGTTTAGGCTGTAGATTTGGGTTTAGGCTGTAGACGAGTGTCATTTAAACCCTAAACCCGAAAGCCCTAAACCCTAAACGTGCATTGTTATGATTTCTTTCAAATCGCCTGGTTTGCCCAGGCCACGAATGACGCCGGTCTACAGATGATGATGCTTACCGGCATTCCAGACTACGGTGTGACTAAGAACGGGGTGTCGGGGCACCCTGAACCCCAAGGTAACAGGGTATCCTATCACTTCATGGGTGGTTCTCTAAGTTAGGCCATTTAGGGTCCTTTTTATAAGGGTGGCTTTCTATTTGGGGGACCGAAAAAGGGACCCTCATTTAAACAACTATTTCCATGAGTCAGGACAGCGTGTTCCGCCTTTCGGGATCCCTGACCGGCTCTGGCTTGGGGCTACGGGGAGGGACAGCTACTCCGGGGTTCAGAGTTTAGGGCTTACTTAGGGTTCATGGTTTAACGCTTTAGGGTGTAGGGTTCAGGGTTGCTGTGAGGGTCCTAAATAAGTATGCGCAGTGATGATCGACAAACTCTGCATCACCCATACGATGGAATGTGCCGATAGTCGATAGTCTCGCCGTCTGGGGTAATGCGACATGAGAAACAAATTCATCACTCTGCCGCAGGGTGCATGCAGCACTCGAGGGCAGGGATGCTTCTGGCTTTGCCGCTTTGATGGACGCACGTTAAGAAGCGCGAATAGCGCAAGCTTTCTTCAAGCACAGAACTGTTCGTTGTCCTGCCCTGCGGTCTGTTGTGGGCATGTCATGTCGCGCTCAAGCGAAATATTGGGCTTCGCACAGTTAGTGTTTAAGTTTTAGGGTATGTGGGCTTGGGGTTTAGGGCTTCGGGCTTAAGGTTTCGGGCTCAGGCTTGTGGGATAAGGACGTAGGGGTTCATGGGTCCTGGGCTCACACTAGCTACCAAGTCTTGGGTTGAATGCGTTTGGTGTTCACTGCCATATTATAACAGGGTTTGGGATTGGGGGTCTCGTTGCTGGAAGTGCTGGGGTAGGCTATGCTCGGTTTTGCTACCCACCTTGAGACTGGATTTCTGTGATGGAGCCCAATGCAAGTTACAGTTGCCACGACAAAGGCTGGATCGGAGTACTTGGTTGTGGCAACTCAGGAGATGGAGATTCTTAGCCAGATTCCTAGCAAGAGGGTAGCCTTCCCCTAGTCCACTAGAGGATGCACACAGGCAGCCATACCGATGAAGTCGAGATGGGGGCTTGAGATCAGAGTAGCACAGCCAGTGCAGTCTTTCTCTTGTCCCGAACCCTAATCTCTAAATCCTAAACCCTAATCCCCTGATCCCTAAACCCTAATCTCTGATCCCTTACTGAACCTTAAATCACCGAACCCTCAACCTGTGAGGATCTTCGGCGGCTACGACCCCTCGCTGGGCCGCGGGCTGAAGTCTAGTCGTTACTCAGGGCTCGGGCGGCAGAGGTGATCGAGGATCTATACCTGCAGCCCTTTTTCTCAACTAGTTTGTTTGTTTTTTTCCTATTTTGTTTCTGTTTTTTCCTATCTTATTTCTATTTTTGAAATTTCCTGCCGGGACAGTATTTGCCTTATATAGGAAATCTATGTAAGGTAGACTGGGCCCTGCCAAAAGTGGAAATCAAACAGAGAAAAATAGAAATATATTAGGAACAACATAGGAATACAATAAAGGAAATATAGAAAGCGACATACAACGAAAATAGAAAGTGGTGTTGAGCACTTTCTCCAGACTTGTGCCATTTTTCTTTTTTGGCTTATTTTGCATTCTGTTTTGAATTCTTGTTTATTTCAATAGTTTATCTTTACATATGCTAGGCTTATATAGGAATTCAGCCTCACAGGCCTAACATCTTTGTAGCTGCACATAGGAGGTCCTCGGTTAAACTTGCCCGGTTTAGGGTATAGGGTTTAGGGTTTAGGGGTCGTGACCCCCGGAAAGTTGGAACACGGATTTCGGATGATTGGTGCTGGGAATCCCCATGCTTTACCTTAAAAGGGCATGAGGTTTATGCTGATCCAACTTTATGGCATCTACTGCGCATCCGAGATACCTTCAAAAATGAGCTTTTCTACGTCGACTTGCAGGCGCGGAATATGGCTTTCGGACTATGGATTTCGGTTGCAGTAATCAGTGGTCAAACTCGGACGGACGGCGATATGAAGAAGGGTAGAAACAACAACTTCGGAGCATTCGTCCTCACGGCGCGACAGAGTTTCAAGGACAGGCTAACAATGTGTTAAAAATCTCAGCGTCGGACCAGAATTCGACAGCAACAGAAACGACTGCAAGCAAGGATGCGATGTGACGACACCACCAACACAAACCGCCGTAGCAAGAGAAGTATCCAGCCTGCTTTCAGCTGCTGCGTGTTGCTTTACGGGGGCTTCTTTCTCAGCCGGGGCTGGCTGCATTTTGGATGATGCCTTTGTCGCCAGGAAAACCAGTCATGCAATCCTAACCCGTCAACCCGAATCAGCAGAAACATAGCCCGCAAAACTTAGCCCCATCGCAAAGCCACGGAACTCCCCATCGGCTCCATTGTAGTTCTTTTTTGGGGGGTTACCTTATAGGATCCTAAATATACGTCACAAAAAGGAACTACAATGGAGCCTACCTTAACCTACCAAAACCCTACTTTTTTGAAGGTTCTTATTATCAACCCTAGTATGGAATTCTATAGGGACCCTAATTACCAAAAAATTCGGTTTTGGTAGGTTAAGGTACATGCCCCTTGTAGGATCCTAAATCCTAAATATAAGTCGCAATAAGGAACTACAGTGGAGCCCTCTACTTCTAAACCCCTGAACCCCTAAACCCTAAACCCCTCTTTCCTAGGTAGTACTAGGGAGTCCCCCTAATCCTAACTCCCACCTATGGTTCAAGCGGACCCAGCTCGAAGCCCGTGAGCCCGGAAACCTCCGAAGCCCAAAGCCATCACATGCCCGGGCTACCCCAGACCTTCCACTATCCCCTGAATGTACGGAACCTATTCTGCAAATTATAGTAGTAGTAGATCCCCCGAATGTCAGGAACTATTTAGGTTTAGGGTTTAGGGCCCTGAATGTAAGGAATCTATATATACTGTAAATGATAGGAGGACCCCTCATATGATGTACGGTATATTCCTGAATTAGGGGGTATTGGAAGGTCTGAGTACCCCCCCTGAACCCTAAAAACCGACCAGGACCAAGACAACCCCTCCTGGAACCAGGTACCGGGGTTCGGCATTCTGAGGGTTCGGGGGGGTGCTTTGGTCTTCAGGGTTCGCTTAGACCCTCCATTGTAGACCATGGTGTGTTATAAACCCTAAACTTCAGGCCCTAAGCCTTAAACCCCTAAACCCCTAAACCCTAAACCCGAAAGCTTTAAATATGTACATCGTGAGCATGCTAACCGGAGGGTCTGGCTGGGGCAGCGAAATTGGGTTTTGGGCTGCAGGATGTCTGACGGGACCGCCTTGGCCCCGATTTCTATCTGTACCGTTTTGGGTCAAACAAAACTGTCTTTCAGAGCTGGGACTGTGGGCGTGTGCTTCTTTGAGTTGTTTAGCACTTTTTGGCGAGGTATTCGCGCAATATTCAATCAGGCCGATAGACTCCTGCATGCTTCCGATTACATGGGGAATAGCTCAAAACCCAAAGAACCAAACCGACAAAAGAGCAAACACAGCAATTTACCAACCTAAAAGCAAAAGAAACAAAAACTACCAAAACAAGCATCATCACAAACACAAACCCGAAAGAGCACAAAGTGAAACAAGTCATCTTTTCAGCACTCTTCACAATGTCGACGAGTCTCGGAACATAGGTTTTGTCGGCACGTTTGCTTTACTTCCTTCTCTACATTGTTTTAATGCTTTTGACTCGCTTGGATAATTGGCTGTTACTTCTTTGGTCCTTTCGCCGATGACGTTGCTATTGTTACCCGTGCTGGTTGTTTTGTGCTCAGGGCGTCTGAGTGTTGCGGTCTTGGGGCTGTGTGTGTGTGTGCGTAAGACAAGAGAGCCACCAATGCACAACACTTTGCGTGTTTCGTAATACCGCTTGCACTTGCAGTCCTTACATTGCATGCATGCAAACCCTGTTTTTACCTTGGCAGTTCCAGGTAAGTATAAGTACCTGTCTCTGTCTCTCTCTCTCCTCGATATATATCTCTATCTACACACACATACACATACATACATACGTCCATCCATCCATCCATCCATCCATCCATACATACATACATACATACATCCATGCACATCTGCAGTATATACACATATATGTACACATTTGTATGCAGATACACAAACCGTCGGGTTTTCTTTGGCTCGGTTCATCTTGGCTCTGAGGCTTTCGAAGATGAACACATGTGTACTACATTATACTCTCTTATGTGACCTGCAACGGTAAATGACCATATATCACACAATGTTCTCCTGCAGTATACAGCATTGTAACACTTCTCGAAGCTGTACCACTTCAGCGAACCACACATCTACACACCACAGTCATCAGGGAACCAGTATACTGTTATCCGGCAACATGCATCGCCCGCGTTTTGCCTACCGTGTTTGCTGCATAAACATGGTTCAAGCACCAACATCACTGATGAGAAGTAGTACTCGTACCCGCAGCCGCGATTACCACAGGAAAAAAGGTCAAACAGCATGAACAGTTCAATAAGTTCATCAATATTTCTCGGTCGATATTCTTGTATAACTCCTATGGCACGAACCACACCAAAGTACGCGGAGAATGCTGAATTGAGTCAGATGCACGCCCACAGTCCCTGGACTCGTTTCGAATCACCAGTTCTCATCCGGAAACAGAGGCAATCTTCCAGGAAAGCGTGCAACAAATCAGAATCCCTAAACCCTAAACCCTGAACCCTAAACCGTAATCTAGGGAGCAGGGAAGCACAGGACCTTATCAAGTAGCGCAGGAATGTACTTCAACTTCTACGGAGTCAACACGGCTTTATCTACAGCTTCGTGTTCTGGTTCTAGGTCTCCCTTTTCACGGGTATTAGGTTGGGTGGTGTGCCAGAAAGTATACCAGTGATTTTCAAAGGCCTTTGTATCTTGGAAATAGCATGTTGAGTTTTCCAAGGATGAACCCTGCATGAAAGTTGCTGGCCGTGTTTTGAGTCTAGTCTAGGGATTACGAACTTGGTTTCCCAGATGCTGTTGATAGAGAATTCCAGAGGCTCCATATCGAGTGCCATTATGGAATTGGGCCCCAAAAGACCATCCTTGTTATGGTTTTGGGGGGGCGTAATTCCATAATAGTAGTGTATATGGAGCCTCTAGGAATGTGCTGCATTACGCTTGTGAGTCTCATTCTCCCGCGTTCAGGAGAACCCCGGCCAAAACCCTACTAAAATCCCGCTTCACCCTTGCCAAAAGCCTAAAAAATAACCTGTAAAAGCCTGAAAAATAACTTGCAAATGCATTAAAAGCTCTTAAAACTATGTTAGACGCAGGAGTTTCGAGCTTAGACTCATTTTGCGCATTCAGGGGCCCGGGGTTCTCTGTGGAGGGGCGGTGATGCCAAAGTTCACGGTTTGGAGGGTTCAGGTTGAGGGGTTTAGGGGTTTAAGGTCTAGGATTAAAGGTTTAGGCTTCAGGTGTGTAGGGGTTTAGGGCTTAAGCCCGAATCCTGAAACCCTAAACTTATGTGTTAGAGCTAACGGTTAGAACGTCATCTCTTGTCTGCACGCCAACATAGGGTACACATTTCCAAGAAGGTAGTGTCTCACGCCGAATGTCCTTTGAAGCAACCCATGATTGCATCAAAGCCCTGCGCTGGTGCATTGGTCTCTGGTTTAGGGTCAAAGTGTACCTTGAACTCCAAACCCTGCTTTTCTGTACCCATGGGCTCCTAAGTAGTTCCTTTTTGTGGTTTATATTTAGAATCCTATAAGGTAATCCCAAAAAGGAACTATTAAGGAGCCTATGGGTAGGGACCCAAAATGGAGTTTCTAAGACGAACCACAATTATGGTAGTCATGAGTTTAGGCCCCAGACCAGCCAGTCCAGTCGTTTCCGAAGAACGGCCAAGCTATATTTCCCTTGAGTCCCTCCGACGGTGGCCCTACTTCGTCTGAGAGAACCTAGTAGCAGAGTATCTAACCTTCAACCCTTTTTGCTGCACTGCAACCCCGAAAAAAAAAGCTTTACCTGTTGATCCCCTACAAACCCTCAACCCGAATCCTAAACCCTAGGAGGGAAAAACATATTGCGATTGAAACTGAAGCATTAGGGTTTTGGGTTTAGGGTTTACGGAAAGATATTTAGTTCTCTTTCGTTGCCACAAACTTGATCATAACCTTCATACGGAGGGAGCAATCAACATGCGCTCTACTAGCCGAAACCCTCTTAGTGGAATTAGCCCAAGGCCTTACGATGCCGGGCGGGTTAACCTCACTTCTCGAACCCCCAACCCTAAGCCTGAATCGAAGCCCCAACCTTAAGCCTGAATTCATCCTCAACCTTAAGCCTGAATTCTTAAACTTTCTGAAATCCTGAGCCAGCCCTGCAGGTGTCTACCACTCGAAGCCCCCCGAAGCGTGCAGATGCGGCAGCTGTCATGACCAACGAAGGGTTTCTCGCATGCAGATGCTGCAGATGCTCGTCGTCCTAGTGGGTTTAGAATCCCACAAAGCCTCCGAGAGGACAATAGCCGTTGGTCTACAAGTTTCCGCGACTGGTGGTTTGAAAGAGTGAGCCTGAGTAGTTCTAATTGGACTCTTTGCGCTAAACTCTGATCCCTTCAGTCCTTCAGTTCTAATTATTAAGACGAGGTGACCAAAAATAGGACATGCCAGGTGTTTGCAGCCATGCATTCAGCACGGCACTGTCGGGCTGCTTTTGCGCGGATTGTGTTCATCAGGGTATTAGGTCTAGGGCTCTGGCTGCTGTTGCTTTCCAGCGCGACATCTCGTTGACTTCTGCCTCTGGGCGCTCATGCTCTAACTCTAGTTGTTTGTGTGTACATCCATGAGACCATCCGAGTGTACCGTACCGAAGGCTAAGGCTGAATGTGTACCTATATAGTATATACTTAGGGATAACAGTACCTATATAGAAACCCCTTCAAGGCCTAATTACATACTATATAGGCTACTTGGAACCTTAGTGGAATCCCTAAACCCTGAACCCTAAACCCTAGCGAAGAGTCTCTTGAGCGAGGCGGTTTTGGATCTTTAGCGGCAATGGCGACGGCTACAGCCAGAGCCCCTGTGTCCGTGACACCGCTATGGCCAACATCCGCGAATATATAGTTCAGGGTTCAGGGTTTAGGGAGAGAGCAGTTTAAAATGCAGGCAAAAGAGTGTATACTTTCTTAACCATAATGCTGGACTTCGCCTAGCAACTGATTACTTAGTTGAGGTTGGATAGAAATTTGGTTCTTGGGAAGCGTTCGCAACCGCAGAAATTAATTGGCCAATTAGTACAAGAAGTCAAGGTGCCGGGGCCCTTGACACTGGAACCCACAAATAATCAACCCTGAATCAACCCGTGGCTAGTCAGCCCACTACCCCGAAGCTTTAAGCCCTTCCTCTTGCAGTGCTGATAGCACTACCTGTAGTCTCCATTGTCGTTCCTTTTCTTGTTTAACCGACTTTGTAAAGCAGGGTGCTAACAATGCAATACAGTTGGTCAACCAAAGCAGGAACTACTATGGAGACTATATGTAAATACGGGTAGTATGCCTCCTAACCATGTACCAGTCCCTTGCTCCTCTACCAAGCTGGCTAGCAGTGATAGTGTTTTTAGTAGGTTTAACAGTTCCGGTTTTCTGGCTGTCCGCTGATAGCTAGTCGTTTTCATGTCTGGGCGGGGCAATGTCCGGGGTAAGAGATTATCGATAAGCTCTGTTCAGGTGGCCCGAACACCCCGATTCTTAGGTGTTGAAGTTGAAAGTATATTCACGTGCTTCTCAAAGTTAGTTCCAATGTGATAATGGTCCCCACTTTCCTCGCCAACGTTTTCATCCGCGGCCTCACACGCGAAACGCAACACAAACCCCAGGCTCGAACTGGACTTCAACTCATCTGCAAGAAGCAAACCCTAAACCCTAAGTCTCAGCACACGAAACTCCAAACCCCAGGCCCCAACTCATTTGCAGGATCATAACCCTAAACCCTAAACCCTCGCACCTACGAGCCTCGCCTGGCATGTCCGAGTTGCGAGAGCCTCAACCCTAAACCCTAAGTTGCTGGGGAGAGAGTGGCTCCAAGGTTTCAGGCCTGCACTTGCTCGGTTGACGTAGTCAGTAGGTCAGTAGGTTAACGGGTTGGGTTATTAAGGTGTCGGTTCAGGGTTTAGGGTTTAGGCTTTGGTGGGTTACCTGGAGGAATAATGCCAACTGCTGATTGATAAAAGGCATCCGGCGCAGGCCTCGGACCTGGCTGAAGCCATGTTTTAAAGGCGCTGGCCTCTTCCACCAGAGCCCCCCCCCCCCCACCTTGGAAACAAAACCTTGCCAAAACCCCCGCGATAAACGGCAACCTTCTGCCCGAAGCATCTCCAAAACAACTTGCCTGCAGACTTAGAAGGGTTTCAGGGTGCAGGGTGCTGAGTTTAGAGGTTTAGGGCTTGAGGCCAGGTTTGAGGCCAGGTTAAGGTCCAGGGTTCAGGGTTTAGGTTAGGACAGTCTCTGCAAGGCATGTCGCCCATGACTCCAGTAAAGGCTCAATAGCAAGCTTAAACATTAAACAGGGCTGGAATGAAGAATGTCCAGAGGTGGCCAAGCAAGAAAATTTAAGTCAAAGGCCTAGGTAAAATACTTAGTTCTTTAATGTTTCTTTTCAAAGCATGCAAAGGCCTACCCCAGGCCAGGCAACCCCCCTGATTAATAATCCGGCCGTCACAAAACCCTCAACGCCCAGTTCGCATCGACGATGTCTGGTTCATCAACATGAAGGCTCGGCTTCGGTTCAGAGACTTTAGGACTTCAGGGTCGAAGGTTTAGGGTTTGTTGGGTTGAGGTGTTGAAGACTTCAAACGGATTTTAGGGCTTAGGGTTTAGACATTTGAGCTGATGCTTCGAGGGTTTGAGATGACTGAGGGTACCCATAGGCTCCTAAGTAGTTCCTTTTTTATGGCTCATGTTTAGAATCCTATAAGGTAATCCCAAAAAGGAACTGCTAAGGAGCCTATGGGTAAGTAGCGAAGTCGATCAGGTCGTTGGGTTTAGGTTATGTAGACCCTTAGAGAACCCTTATGGTACCCTCAAAGTACCCTTATAGAGCCCTGTTTCAGGGTTTCGCTATAGCTTGACTATAAAACGGTTGATGACATAAATCCTGCATTCCCCAGAATAAGGAATCTACCATAATTCCCGTAGCTTAGGGTCCTTAAGGTGATGCAGGATTTATATCATCAACAGTAGGAAGAGGGTGGGTTGGTTTCTGGAGAAGTCGGGTTTCAGTCAGTTTAGGGTTCAGGGTTTAGAAAGGATCAGCTTGATCCTGGGGCTTCTTTCATCTGGGGTTTCGTGCTTGTGGTTGGCCTTGAGGAATTAGGGTTTAGGGCTTCTAATGCCTATGGTTTATGGAATTCAAGGTCATGGGGTTTCATTTATAGAGGAATGCAGACCCGTGGTTTTAGCAATGCCCTGCCCTTAACATCAGTATCTCTATTGTATTCCTGTTTCTAAGGCAGGGGGTTATTCGTCTGAGTGAGCAATGGGAGAGTCAGAATCGAAACCCACGAGCGGATATGTGAATTCCCACAAGATGGCTACAATTTCAGTACCCGGCTTCACAGCCAACTGTATCCGTCTCGTTGGATCCATGACGTAGAGCCCCGACATGTTTTGTTGAAGCCTGGCAGAAACTTTCTTTGCTTTAGGCACATAACAAGCAAGATTGATTCCTTAGTAGTACCCATCATGACTCTAGTAACTGTATGGCCGGCACCAGAAGCCTCTTCGGGTCACTGTACTGTCTAAGCCCTAAACCCTAAACCCTGTGTGAGCGCCGAAATACCAAAACCCTAAACCCCAAACCCTGAACTCTAAACCCTAAACCCTAAAATCCTATAGTACTGTCCCTGCCGCGTCTGCCACCGGCAGCCCGACTTGGGGGGTGTTGCTGATTCTTCGGGTTTCGGGCTCCGGGGGCAGAGCCTGAGGGTTGAGGAATTGGGATTTAGGATTTAGGGTTTAGGGTTTAGGGTTTAGAGTTTAGTTTAGGGTTTAGGAGGTGGGGTTTGAGGGCAGTTAGTGTCAGTGATCCCGAAATCAGTGATCCAGAAACGGTATTGCAAGACCATTAAGCCATATCCATCTCCTCTCATAGCTAGCAGA
This sequence comes from Symbiodinium necroappetens, assembly GCA_905231915.1. NCBI lineage: Eukaryota > Dinophyceae > Suessiales > Symbiodiniaceae > Symbiodinium > Symbiodinium necroappetens. Next base: position 12,621 of record CAJNJA010067474.1, read on the forward strand.
CCGACTTCCCCCAAGTTGGGTGGTCAAGTTGGCAATGGTGTTCTGGGCTCTTGTTCAGTAAACGACACTTGTGGACTGTCATACCTTTAGTACCCCAACCCTAAACCCCAAACCCTAGACCCTAAACCCTAAACACTAAACCGTGACTAAACCCTAAAAAAAAACCTGTAAGGTGAGGGTTTGAGTCCGACCCTAGGCCTTAGTTTAGGCAATTCGGTGTAGCGACATTCTCGAGTACTTGCCTGGACATCGAGTAATGAAGGCTTAGCTAGTGTGCGATGGGGCAAGGTTTAACAGCTGCTTTATTCGCCACAAACCCAAAACCCTAAACTCATGATTGACAGGCTGGCACGCCCAACTGGGTGGAAGTATTGCCCATCACTGTGTCTGGAAGTCCCTCGGCAGCGATATTTTTTCGGTGCTTCAAAGCTAGACGCTAAACTTTAGGGTTTAGGGTTTGGGAACCCTCTATTGTAGTATAATCATATTCAGGATTCAGGAGTCCTTCTACAGTACGTGTCCGTAACCCAATGCAGAGCTAGCTACACAGACTTCACAGGGTTTAGGGTTTTGGGTGTTCAGGGTTTAATGAAGGCTTAAGGCCCCCCAAGCCCTACATACATCCTAAGCCCTAAAGCCTAAGACCCAAGCCAGACTCAGGCCCTAAACCCTCACCACTAAACAGGGTTTCTGGATCGTCTGGGCATGTTGTCATGCGACAACGAAGGCACTCCTCGTTTTCATGGTTTAGGGCTTAAGGTTTAGGGTGTAGGGTCTAGTTTCAAGAGAGGCAATCTTGGGGAGCAAGGCCCAAACACCGTCCACGAAGAGAGACGACCAACCACTGAGTGCCCGACGAAAGCCGGCCACATCTGCTGCAGGTAACGAACAGCCGCCCACATGGGCCCAGCTCAAGTTGGAACTGAAACATACCTGCGGCAATGGGACTTCCACTAAGCCGCAGATTGCAGGTGTTCTCCCGACAGATGCTGACGTGTGATACAGAGGGTGTAGGGTTCAGGCTTTTAGGAGTTTGGGTTTAGGGTTTTAGGGTTTAGGGTTTTGGGGTTTAGTGTTTCTGTTGAGGTGTGTTCGCTGGCACACAATCCAAGCCCATGCTGAAAAAGGGTGCGGGGTCTAGTACAGCAGATCAACGAGGTTTGCAAGGCATCCCAGAAGCTGAGAAGAGCCCCGCAGCCAGAACCGGCGTCATGCCAGATGTCGTGTTGCGAGCACTGCAGAGAGGGGGTAAAGGTCCAAGTACCTAATAATCATATACACCTCTGAATACTAACCTACACAACTACTATCCGTAACCCAAGTATGTGATTATTAGGTCCTTTGGACCCTTAGGGTAGCCGCTATAGACCCCAAGACAACTGGCGTCCGCTCTTCCCAGGCCCGTCTGCCCGGCAGTATCATAGCGGATTGCTGACGCAGCAAGGCGTGCCTCGGAAGCACTGCGTGGCCTTCCTCTCTTGATCGGTTCGAGTTCGGCGCAGCGTTCCGGAGTTCAGAGTTTAGGGTGCAGGGTTTAGAGTTTAGGCTTCGGCTTCAGGGCTTAGGGTTCAAAGTTCAGGGTTTAGGCATTAGGCATTAGGCATTAGTAGGGTTCACAGTTAAGGGGTTTTGGGGGCTGGGTATTATGGGGGCTTCGGCAGAGATACATGCAGCCTGGGGTTCCCAGGTTCTTGGAGGCTGCAGGTTCTTTCATCCAAAAGTCTGAACCACTAAGATTTTCCCCAGTGAGCCTCATTAGAACTATACTTTCTGTACTATACTATACCCCCAAAGACTGAGGCCCAGATATTGGGGTGCTTGAGTGCTCCAGGTGCAAGACCAAAAATCAACTCTTCAGTATTTACCCTTAGCGTTTTTCGAGGTTTAGAGGTTACCAGGACCCTGGCTTATGGTCTTTAACCTTAAGGACCGTAAGACCCTTAAAGGTAAAGGCCGTATACCCTTATACTGTGAATCCTATATGGTATATGATCCTTAAACCCTTCTAGGGTTCATTTCGTCTTTAAGGAATAATGGGTAGTTGGGGGGTCTAGGTAATAACTAGGGACCTGTTCGCAGAGCACTCCACAGTCGCACGTCAAGGACTGCTGCGTCGTTTCTGCCCTTTACCCCTTTTCTGGTGTCTTTCCGCACGGCAGTGTTTAAGGTATGGTTGTTAGGAAAACCCCCTATTCCCGAAACCCGAAGCCAGAACCCCAACATGCCTGCCCCGGCTCATGACCCAGAGGGTCCGAGTGCCCAAACCGTAGGGTCTGAGGTCCCAAAATCCATGCCCTGAATGGTTTTTGGGCTTTGAAACCCTGCTATTTGGGTACTTAGGTCCTCAGGGTGATTATCGAACCCGTTCTGGCTTGATGCTATTCAGACGACCCGCCAAGTCCACAATTAACATTTGGGGCTCATGGGATTTCAGGGCTTAGGGTTTAGGGCTTAAGGGAAGCCAAGGAAGCTTATTAAATGCATGGTTATACGTCGTTTTAGTACCGTCGGTGGCTCTAGGGACATCCGTTCCTGAGGCTCGGTATGCCCTAAACCTTAAACCCGAGTGTGAGCGCCGAGACCTTATAAACCCTAAGTCGGGTGGGAAAAAGCCCTAAACCCTAAGCCCCCCATACCCATAGGCCCCTAAGTAGTTCCTTTTTGGGACTACCTTGCAGGGTTCTAAATATAAACCACATTAAGGAACTACTTAGGGGCCTATGGGTAGACCCTAGACCCCCACACTCCTTTCCGAAGTCTGGAAGCCGTTTCTTGTGATTCCCGGCCCTTTAGGGCAACGCAAGCCGGGGCTGAAGAGTGTTGGGGCTTTAGGGCTTTAGGGTTTGGGGCTTGGGTTTGGAGGCTTAGGGTTTTAGGGTTCAGGGTTTAGGGTTCAGGGTTTAGGGTTTAGAGGCTTAGGGTTTAAGGTTCAGGGTTAGGGGCTTAGGGGTCGGGGCTTGGGGTTTTTAGGGTTTTCAACCACAAAGCCCGGAAGACGTCATTGGCTACTGTTACAGCTCCAGATGGGAGTCCCAGCCAACATAGGTCGCCCCTGCACGACGGAGCAAAGCAAAACGCGCCCCGTACGCAGCAAACACGCCCCTTACTCGCAGCACACTCTGCCCCTGCCCGCCCCGCAGTAGACACCCGCAACGACAAAACCCCCAAAACGCACAAAGCCGAAGCCACACAACTGAACCCCAAAAACCCTAAACCCTTAACCCCAAACCACCAAAAAAGTGCAAGGACATCTTCTTCTCGGGCGGGAAAGGCGATCCAGGCCATCGGCTGTGGATGCCACGTCTTGCCCTAAGGATCCTTAGAAACCCTACCTTTCCCATAAACCCCTAAGGAGTTCCTTTTTGGGATTGCCTTATAGGATTCTAAAATACAAACCATGAAGAGGACCTACTTAGGGGCCTATGGGTAACCTACCAAAACCTACTTTTTTGTAGGTCCTTATTACAAACCCTAATGTGAAATTGATAGGGACCCTACAAAAAAAGTAGGTTTTGGTAGGTTAAGGTACATGCCCCAAATACAAAGCCCGGGGATCAAAAGAGCGTGCAAGCCTTAATTAGCACCATCCTTGAGCCCAACTCAAACTACATAGGAGACCTTTGAGCCCAAACTACATAGGAGACCTTTGAGCCCAAACTACATAGGAGACCTTTGAGCCCAAACTACATAGGAGACCTTTGAGCCAGACTTTTTGCCCAAATTTGCCTACCCTCAGTCCCGAACCTCCCAGAACCTATAAACCCTGAACGCCTACCCTTTGCTAAGCTCTTGTCTAGGAATGCCTAAAACGCCCGGACCCAGCGTGACAAGATCTGTGAGGCGTTTTGACAGACGTCTGGTACCTGGTAGGGGTGGCAGCAAATGCGACGGCCGCGACCACGACGAGCAACTGGGATGGATCAAAGTTGAAAGTTGCACGTGACGGACACGGGTGTTAAAGGGCTTTCAGATGATATAGCCAACCGTATGAATCTTGATCTGTGTCTTATATATGTACATATATATATATATAAATGTGAATATATGTATATATATATATGTATATATAAATACCATATAATATCATATCATATCATATAATCTGATGTAGTACAATACAATATAATAGAATACAATAGTATAAAATATAATATAACATAATAAGATATAATACAATACAATATATTAATGTAATACATACAATGTAATATAATATAATGTAATATGATGTAATATAATATAATATAATANNATAATATAATATAGTATAGTATAATGTAGTATAGTATAATGTAGTATAATACAATATAATTTGTTACAATTTAATACAATCTATTATAATATAATATAATATATTATAATGTAATGTAACGTAATGTAATGTAATGCAATATAGTATAGTATAATATAATACAAGCAGGTGCATACATTAGGTATAGATATTGCTCAATTTGCTTCTTTTTCAGATGTTCATGTATTGGGCTTCTTCATGCTTGAAACACACTGAGTTATTCGCTTCCGGAACATGCATTACTTTGTTTGTCTCTTTGTTCCTCCCCTGCATTTTACTTAGCCCGCCACAATACCTAAACCTCAAACCCCTAACCCATTATTAACCTAGAGGCAAAACTAGTTTAGTTTTGCACATGAGCATCCGGGCTCAACAGGTGCTTCCCTCCATCGGTTGCGGTGTTTACGATGCACATAGCAGAGGCTCCAATATTTGTTTGCAGTAGCCGTAAACTCTAAATATCCCTAAATCGAAAACCCTAAACCCTAAACCCTAAACCCTATTCGTCCTACATTCTTAATCTTCAGTTAATTTAAGACCCTAAGAACTTAGAACCTTACCAAGTAAGTTTTATGTACAGGCCTCTCTCTATACCTAAATGCATGTAAAGGCATGTGCGCATATATATATATATATGTTTGCTTATATGTATGATTGTATATATAGCACATATGTATATACATATGTGTATATATATATATGCTTACATAAATATATATGCTTACTATTATTATTGTTTATATTAATGCTAATACTATAATAATGATACTAATAATAACAATAAAAACAACAATAAGTAATAGTAAAAATCGTACTAATAATACTATTCTTACACATATGTGTAGGGTTTCGGATCGAGTGCGGCTGGAGGCTGCAATTGCTGGTAGCCCCACGTGCGTAGGACGCACGCTTTTGAGCCATAGTGAAATCGCTGAATCACCGGTTTGGCGCAGCCGCCTGCGAGCAAAGCGTGCTGTCCACCGGAAACGAATTCACGCTGCCAGGGCACAGAGAACAGTGCCACCAAGAAGATCGTCAGCCTCTTTGCGGAGCACCGCTCTGCCCCGCAGTACAGAGAGCTGAGTATGGGCGGTCGCGGAAAGAAATGGCAGGCATGGCAAAGCAGTTCCTCCAATGCTGCCGGTGGCTGCCAGCAGCATGCTGCTTCCCGCAGCTACAAGGGCACGGGCAAGTGGAAGCAGGAAGAGCACTGGCCACAGGAATACGTCAGAGAGGAACATGGCCAGAAGATCCCCTACGAGATGATGAGACCGAAGAGCAAGCCAGAGGTGAGCCAGAAGCGCACCGCGGAGATGGACCTCTTCGACATCCCGTCGGCCGGCGACTATGCGAAGGGGGATCCAAAAGATCTTGAATTTAACAGATTCCTCAAAGCGGAGGCACGGACACGAAAATTCGAGGAGGCCAGAGAGGAGACGGACGCCAAATGGGAGGAGTTTCAAAGGTCTTTGAAGGCTCCAGGCACCACGACAAAATGGCGAGACTCAACCTCGAGCTGGAGGAGCAGCACAAGATCAAGGAGGAGGCCTTCCGGGAGATGAAGGCGGCCGTTGCGGAGCCCCATTGATGACCGACAAGCACAGGAGCAGGGATGCCACGACCACACTGCCGAGGAAGACTACGTCGTACACTTCGACGACGCCACCGGCCAATGCGCGGGCCCCTGGATGCGGTGTGACGCCACTGGCGAGCAATTGGGACACGGCCGGGCAGACCGAGTACCTGCAGAGCCCTCATCACCTCGCCCTGCCTGGTTGGAGCCCTTCCCTCACCGCCCGATCCAGATCAAGATCTTCAGCGAGAATTCCGATCAAGTGCCTGTTGCAGGCCGACCCGCAAGACCGAAAAGGCTCCCGGAAGCTCGAGGAGAAGCGAAAGGCGGACATGCAGGAGTTGCAGGAGATTGCCGAGTCGGACGAGGAGGACTTCATTGGCGACCTCCCGGCGCAGGCGACACCAGGGGAGAAAGAGGAGGTGGTCGAGTAGCAGGACCCTCCGCATCTTGCTGGCCACCACAATGACAAATGATCTACCAAGAGGACATTTTTGGCGTGTTTCTCGCAATCCCTTTGATGAACAGAGTGCCCATGGCAACGGCATTCGACAGCTAGCTGTCCGCAGCTTTCAGTCTTGGCGGCAGCTGCAGTATACAGTTTTGGAAGGTGATGAAGATGCTATACGGCACGGCCCTGAGGGAGGCCACGTCCGAGAAGCATCCTCGCTGGCACCTGATTATGGAGGCGCCAGATGCTATGACGTCTTCGATGTCTTGGAATGGCTCAAGGTCTACCCGAGCAAGCACTTATTTGATGTAGCTCAGGAAACAAAGATTGAGCATGGGGTTGCATCTGCGTGTTGTTGGGGCTACAGTTTTGCATGCTGATGTTGCTCATGAATGCAGCGGCCCGAAAACAACAAAGCATGCTTCGAGTGCCCTTGGGAAGAGCCTGCTTGGTGCTTGCGACAATCGCTGCCGTGGGGACTATTCCGATTCCTGAGAAACGAAGACCAACAGAAGGGTGCCAGCTCCCCCCGACATTGAGCTGTGGGCGGCAGGACAAAGAACCCTTAAAGATCAGCTTGCCCAGGCTCGGCACTTGGAAGGCTGCTTGACAAGTCCAGTGGGGAGGCCCCGCCACCTGACCTCATGTAGCTGGCACCGACCCATGCTGAACAGGGCCCTCTGAGAATCATACCAAATGTAAGGAACCTCGTCCACATTGCAATGCGGACAGCTACACCCTTCTTTGAGGCTGAGGTTGTGGATGTGGAGATGGAGTGTCTCCTCACGATCCACAGGATGAATCGGGCGCTCCGCGTCCTGCGGAATCATCCCTGAGTATGCAGACGAGCTCACAGCTACAGTACCTCAGATTGACGGGCACTGCGCGAGCTTTGTAGCAGCTCCTGGCTGGCTGTCGCAACAATCAGGCCGACATGTACTGGTATTGGATGCCAGAGAACTGGGAGGATCGATTTTTCGCCTTCCCCCACGAGGGCATGGTGAGCAAGGAGAATGCGCTCAAGCTTGTGGAGGACCGACGACCTAGCAGACGTGGAACTTTACGCCTTCGGAGGGCAGCTTCCGATCCAAACGGACTATCCCATCGAGCCCATACAAGGAGGGCTCTTGAAGGTCTTACCCAGAAACTTTGGGACCCACAGGAAGATATGCCTGGACCTGTAGAGGGACTATATACGGGCTACCATACCAGCTTGTCTACGAGAAAGACCCAGCGGACCAACAGCCCCACCTGAACACGGCCAGAGAGCTATTTGAACAGGTCTACTGCTTAAAAGTACCCTGAAGAAACTCCTGAGAAACTGGAGCTACCAGGGAGGCATATCCAACATCAAATTGCTGTTGTGGACCAGACTTGGCCCAGGGATGAAGATGCCCCTTCATCTTCGTCGACCTGGGAGGCCCTGCGTGTTTTCCACGGTGCGTGAGCGTACCCGGACCCATCTTCAAGCCGATCTCCTACTACGAGGACTTATACAGATGCCTGAGGTGGACAACTGGACCTTGATGATTGGTGGTGGAGAAGCTGTCGACTTCAACCTGGTACGGGTCAGAGATGGCGAGCTCCTGACCTTGCACATGGTTCCGTCTAGTTCGCTGTCGACGTCGGAGAAGGAGGCCATCGAGGACCCTAGCGACTCAGACCGCACGGACCCAATGGACAGCTCTGATGTGGAGATGGACATCCAAGCTCAGACCCCAGAAGATCGAGATGAACCACGAGGCCCACCACCACCACCATCAAGCCCTGCAAATCGCAGCAGGTCACCTCGAAGAGGATACCCACCGGCAACCGAGGAGCAGCCGCAGATGCCGTGCCTAGCTGATACAAAGCTGGTGGAAACCTACAATCTGACGTTGTCGGACATCACCTTCCCGCATGACTGGACGAGAATCAAGAAGCTCTTCCCCTTGTGAGACCCAGAACGGATGAAATATGATTTGACAGAGCTCGACGTCCCAGCTGCTGAAGAGGCCCTGCGATGGGGGTTTCTCCTGCTTGTGAGCTTACTTAGGTTGTAACGTGCGAAGCTGTACATCCTTAAATTCAACTTCAAACACTAACTTTTGACATTCATTGGTAGCTCCTCTGTGGACTTAAGGCAGCACAGGGGCCTGAGTGTTTTTTCTGATGATCATTCGAGTATAAAGCCCCATAGCCCCTATTCTAATTATTCTAGACCGTAGCCCTTCATGTCCTAGACAACCTTTACAGAAACCCTTCTAGTCAGAACCTTCATCGACACCTGTCAAGGTGGGGCGTGGAGGGAGCTGATCCTAGCCCATGAACCCGAAACCCTCGCATCCGTAGACAGTCCTACCATAAAGTTCTACAGCCATAAATCCTGAACGCCTGAACCCTAAACCTTAAAAAAGCCGCGGCCCAGGCTCCAGCAGTTCCACCTCCAGCAGCTCCCCGGACGCTTTATCAGGGTTCTATCAAAAAAACAAAAAGGGTTAATTAGGGTTTATTTTTGGAGGGTCTGCCGGGGTTGCAAAGGGGTCCCCAAATTGGCCTTTAGGGATCAGGGCTTATAGGGCTAGACTATGTTGAAATTCGGAGCCTCCTACGGTTCTGCAGACTTCGCTACAGGCTTTGCAAGACATCCTTAAGAGAGTTCAACCACAACCAGTCCTTAAGAGTGCTGTTTGGCATGGGGTTGGGGTCACAAGGGGTCTATAAGGGGCCTGTGACGGGTTCTACAAGGGTTCGACTATGAGGGTCAAAAGAGTACCTCTATAGAATAGGGTTTAGGATTTAGGACTGCGCATGCCTCTATCGCATAGGGACTAAGAGATAGGATTTGTTTCTCGTCTAGTTTACAGTATGTAACAGTTGTAATTATTGTCGAAGTACAGAACACACACTTCCTGCTGTGTCATACTGCTAGCATGTCTCAGCTTGCACTCATGCGCGACAATACCAAACCCCACACCTTAATAACCCTAAACGCGAAAATTCCAACCCCGGAACCGGAAATTCAGATCCTTCATCCCTAAACCCTAGACCCTCCACTTTTGCCACACACACGAACGCTAAACCATAAACACCTAAACCCTGAACCGCCTTTTGTGCAGGATGCCGGTCCCGGGTTCGGCTAGGGACAGCTTCCACTTTCACATTTCAGGTTCTAGTCTCTGGAGCTCGGGTTCGGTGCACTTGTAGCCCCAAAGCCTACAGAATCTGAGGTCATCTTCAGATTGAAGGTTATTGGATTCGGATGTAGGGTTTAAGGAGCTTAGCTTAGCCTCAGCCTTGGTGTGTGCATCTCTCGGTGTCTAAGTCTTTCAAGCTTAAACGCTTTCAACGCACTAAACTGTAGTGGAGGTTTAAAGTTTACTGTAATCTACGAGCCTAATCAAGCTCCGTCTTCTCCCTCCGGGGTTCCCGAACTAAGTGCTTGAAAATTTGGTTCGGATTTGGAGGGGCGGCACCACAAAGAAGCAATTTTCCTGCACACGGCCAGCTAAACCCTAAACTCTAAACCCTAGCCTCTAGGCCCTAAATCCTTAACCGTAAACCGTTAAACACTTGAGCAACCCGCCGCATCGGAACTCTAAAGGGACCTGCAGTTGCGCAGCAGCTGGGCACTTGGAGGGTCGGGGGGCTGCGCAAGTAGTTGTTTGACAGACTTATAAGTATTATGACCCCAGCTAGGATCCCTATGGGGGTACTTATAAGTCTAATTACTTCTCGCCTACTTACCAAGTCCTCCGACCCTTCAAGAAGACAACCTTCAGACACGTATTGAATCAAAATCGCACCATACGCGAGAGGCCACAAAGCTGCACGCTTTGGGGCCCGGAAACGAAGTAAGTGGGATAGAAGGCCATATGAATATGCCAAACACAACCTGATAGATGTTTTAGATTTCAGTTAGAAGCTCGTTTCTACATATTACAGTTGAGAAGGCCCTTAAGAACTTAAGGAACCCTTATGAGACCCCTGCAGAACCCCTTCAGAGCACCTATAAGAATCCTTGTTGACATCTTACTTAAAGGATCATGGGACTTAGTAACTGAGGTTATAAATACGGTAACTATAGTTCTAATTACTTAAAACCCCAATTAAAGTACTTATAACCCTACTTACTAAGTCTCAAGATCCTCCAAGCATGAGACGTGAAACAGAAGTGTAAGCCTCCAAGCTCAGGGCCTGACGCCTGAAGAGGGCTCTACGATTCTACTTACACACAGACCCCTAAACTCTAAGCCCTAAACCCTCAACCCCTAAACCCTCAACCCCTAAACCCCTAAACCCTCAACCGAGACATACACTGGGGTTCTTAGGGTGCAGAACTTGTTGGGGAAACTTGGGCTCGCGGGATTTCAAGTTGAGTGCTTAGGGCAAGTTGAGGGCCTACCCATACCCCCCGGAGTAGTTCCTTTTTGGGATTACCTTATAGGATTCTAAATATAAACCACAAAAAGGAACCACTTAGGGGCCTATGGGTAGGGCTTACTTATAGGGGTTTAGGGTTTATAGGGCTCAGGGTTTACAGGGTTTAGGGCTTATAGGGTTTAGGGTTTTAGGGTCTAGCACTTTTAGGGTTTAGGGCTTAGGGACGTACATGTACATTGGTACGTACATGCCGGCTCTGTCCGAGGCTCCACCTCCACATCCAGCAGCACTTCCTCCTGGACAACGTCTTCCAGCAACACGGCTGCACAGCGATGCTGCCCTTAGGGTTTAGGATTTAGGGTTTAGGGGAGTTTGGGTGCTTCTTACACTGCCTTTTTGTCGGCTCTCACCATGCTCTTCATGCTATGGCTCTGTCGTCTTGCTACTGTTGGTTCAAGCCGCGGGACATTTCACAGACCTCGTCTTTTCATGTCTTGTGGCTGGAGCTTCATCGTCGCATTTGTAGGTCAGCTGTAGGAGGGAGATGTGACCGGACACGAGCGGGTGCTCTGCTTTGCTTTGCGGGCTCACGTGCTGAATACGACAAGGAGGAGCATCGGCAATGTAGAGACTTGACGATGTGTGTCTTGGTACTGGAGGGTAGATAGTGCATTCACGAAAGGCTGCTAGCCAAAAGCACGACATCAACGAAGCCTGAACCCACGGAGCACCATGGAGCCCAAGCCACCAAACGGTCGTCAGGCAATTCCCTGCAGAGCCCAATACCCCTAAATCAAGGAACACATCTCAAACTACAGGGGTCTTCTTGTCATGTCCAAGGCAAGTCAATCTCAATACTCCACACCTCTCGACCATGGCAGTTACCTTCAATCATATGGGCCTGCCAAGTTCACAACAAATACCTTTTCTTCCCAGTCCTAAACCGTAAAGCTATAACCCTCAACCCCCTAAACCCCTAAACCCTACACCCTAAACCCAAATCCTTAAAACCCTAAAGCTCAGCCCCCCAAACCCCTAAACCCGAAACAGAAGCCTTGAACGTCCCAACCCAGAAATCGACAATCTGTGTCTAGGACATTTTCAGATGGGTAGTTACCGTTATAGAAGCCTTGTAGAAGGTCTATATACCTCATAGAAGCTTTATAGAAGCCCTATATACCCTAAACTCCCCACCTGCAGCTTCCTTTAACTGTGCAACCCCAAGCAGGCCCCAGGAGAAGTCGCAGTCTCCTGAAGAAGCAAAGCAAATCCTAGAGAACCCAGGTTAGGGTTTAGGGTTTAGGGGTTTAGGGTTTAGGGGTTTGGGGGTTTAGGGGTTTAGATAGAGAGCCCAGAGTACCATTGCTTACAGCCTGGTGTGGCTGTTGTTCCCAAAGGGTCCAAAGTACCTTGAATGTAGGGTTTCTATATTCGGAATTGCTTTTATGATTTGGGAAGGTATCCCCCATAACAGTACCTAGGACCCTTTGGGGTTTGCATTGTTCAATCTGGCTTTTTGTAGGCATGGATCTGTCCCTATCTGGGTCAGGGAGATCAACAGCTTTCGCCTAGGATCCTAGTAATATATCGGGGCCTAAATAATAAATTGCCAATATATATATATATATTTATTTATTTATTTATTATATATATATATATATTTTTTTTTGGGGGGGGGGTCCTTATTATATTTATAGTATAAAATACCCCCGAACCCTATTCTGATTATTAAGGCTCCTACACTACCCTAAACCCTAAACCCCCCTAAACCCGAAACCCTAAACCCCCCTAACAAAGGTTTGACCACTACAAGCACAACGACTGGGCTCAAAGACGCGTGACTGCATGTCTTGCCTTTGGAGGTTTTAGGGGTTTGGTGGTTTAGAGTGGGTTGGGGGGTTCGGGTTTGTGGGGGTTAGGGTTTCGGGTTTGGTGGGTTTGGGTTCAGAGGTTCGGGGGCTTAGGGTTTGGGGTTTAGTGGTTTAGAGTTTAGTGGTTTAGGATCTCTCGTGGAGTTTAGGGGTTTAGGATCTGTCGTGGAGTTTAGGGTTTTTTTGGATCTGGGAGTTCCTTTCTGCTCTTCTCATCGCATTCATCATTCAGCCTTTATCAATTTTTGGGTTTGGGGTTTAGGGCTTAGGGTTTGGGGCGTGGAGTCCTTGCCGCAAGCATCAAACTGCCTGGCTCCTGGTGAGGCTACAGATTTGAATTCCATGAACTGGAGACACAAGGAAACCCTTCCAGCGATCGCACTGCGCTCTTTGGTGGCGAACTTGTCGATATAAACCCTAAACCCTACAACTTAAACCCTAAACCCTAAACCCTTAAACCCTTAAACCCTAAACCCTTAAACCGTAAACCCTTAACCCTTAAACCCTAAACCCTAAACGCAACCCTGCAATGCGGGCTCGTCCTTGCTAAGTGGGAGGGAAAAACCCTAAACCCAAAACCCTTAAACCCTAAACCCTTCCAAAGTCGAAGCCAATTGTCGGCGCTCGGATCCTCGACTCCGGTTGTCTTAGGGCTTAGGGCTGTGGGTTTAAGGGTTCAGGTTTAAGTTTTAGGGTTTAGGGTTTCTTTGTTATTTGCCAGCCGCATTCAAGGCTGTAGAGGTTCAAGAGGTGGGCTGCTAGGATAGCTGTGATTTGATGGGTTGTCAAGTGAAGCAGTGTTTGATTTTTTGGGCGCATATATGTACAATATATACATATATATAGAAATATTTTTAAATGTATTTTAAAGGTATTGTTTATGTTACTTGTTCAGGGTTGTTAACATACTGATGATTGGTTTCCCACCTAGAACGGAAACCAATTCCTTATGGTTTTCTTGTAGCAGTTCTAGTCACTAGTCTTGTTTTGCTTCGTTTAGTACAAACAGGAATAAATGTAGTCCACATGAGTTCTTTCGAACCTGAGAAGTACCGGTGTTTCGCGGTCTAGGGTTTAGGGTTTAGGACTTGCTGGAGTAGCAAGAAGGGCTTAGGGTTTAAGAATCTCAGCCCTAGGCCAGAACCTTCACCTTCGCAGCTCAGCAAGTGTGAACCCCTTGACGTCCTACACCCTCAGCCAGAAACTTCAGATCTCCATGAACACATGGCCCTTTAACAACAGGTTTAGGGTTGAGGGTTTAGGGTTTGAGCCCTCCCTGAGCTCGAGGTGTCATTACAGTGGAGCGAAGTCTACGCATCTGGAATCTGGGTTTGCACTGACTTGAGGTCCTAAGGTAGGACGCAGGGCTTTAGGATTTTGGTTGCTTGGGTCTGATCGGTTGATCTCAGTGCTGTCCGTTGCTTCCCAGCTTGAACCCAGATGACCCATGCCATGATTGCATCATGATTGATTACCGCAGCTTGGAGGACTTATTATATTGTAACTCTGGTTTCAATCCGTCCATCAACCCGTACACCCAGGCCTTAAACCTCAACCCGAATCCCTCAACGCCCTAAACCCCGAAACCCGAAACCGTATGTCGCGGTGGTTGTGTGCTGAGACTGTTTGGCCCAAGTTCCGCCTTACCCCCGGGGCAATGTGACAGACGAGATTTGGTTGATTTTCTAAATTAGGGATCCTTGTCGGGACTACAAAGAGTATTTTAGTCCAGTATCCCTTGAAAGCAGGCTAATAGCAAACCCATAGAAAGGTCCTGGAAATGTTCAATAACATTCTATTTTCGTCCACATACATTGCAGTAGAATCCGTAAAGAACGCTCGGAGGGTCGGGGACTTACAGTAGTAAACAGTTCTTTTATGGAGTCGATTAGGATCACTGTTAGAGTATTTATAACACTACTTCTCACCTACTTACCAAGTATCCCGACTCTTCAGCATTAAGAACTGTCAAAATGTAGACCCCTGGGACATTACCCCGCCTCTTACAAGAGCCCTTCGACTGGGATCCCTACTATAATCCCGCACTAATTCCTTCATTAATCAGGGGTCTACATTACACTACGAATTATGAAGAGTCCTCTCTGGGCAGTTCTCCAGACAAGGGTCCCCTTTTTGGTCCCCAAAAAGGACGGCCCTCTTCTAAAAAAGGGATTCGAAAGCAGACCCTACTTTAGAGAACTGCGCACATTTATATAGGGTCCTTCATAAGTACCTTACCTATACTGTTTTTTTCCTATAAAGGACCTCAAAACCCTATTCTAACTATTGAAGCCCCTTGTATTACAAGTCATTGAAGTCGGAGCCTCCCAATCTGAGACCGAAGCCAAAGGAACGCCGAGCGGACGCTACCATCACAGCGCCGTTTTCGAGGAAAGTGGAAGGCTGCCCTGGCCTTTGTAATATTGTGGAGATTTGAAGTTTAAGTTAAGGCTCTTAGATACATGGTTTAGGGTTTAGGGTTTAGGGTTGCTGTTGTTGCCTTTTTTGGGTCTATTGTTGATTGAAGCATCGTATCAGCCTTGAGCATATCTCTTCCCGGGTAAGTGCTTTCCACAAACTGAGGCTTCGCCCCGTCAAAGTCACCCAAGACTGAGGGGTTGTCTAAGTTGTGGTCCGTTTTCTTCCTCCGGATTATGAAGGTGGCGTGTACTCTTGAGGATGCATAAGAGTTACCGGTAAGGTGGAGAAGCCGAAACCCCATACCCTACACCCCAAAGTTGGGCAGAGGATGTGGATGTTTGGCGGCTACAGCAGCATGTTCGGCCGGAGCCCTAGAGACTCCGGGAGGGGTTCTGAAGTTTATTGGGGTTTTAGGGCTTTGGGTTTCGGGTCTGTTGGCTTCAAAGAAGACTAATCCTAGGTAGCTTCTAGGAAGGGCACCCAAATATTCACCCCTCAGCCCCCAACGCTAAACTTAACCAAAACTGCCTGACCAGATACTGCCTCTTCCAGGCCTGATGCTAAACTCGAACATTGTATACGGTCCTTCTATGGCTTCCTCTCGTCGTGGGTTGTGGCAGGGCTGCCTTATGGGACTCCGGAAATGCATGAAGTTCGTAATTGTCCTACAGCCCTGCAGAACGCACCCGAAACTCCAAACCCAAATGGACTTGAGGACCAGACTCGGGCCCGGCTCACCTGATTTAACATAATCCTCGTTTGAAGGTTCGGGGCTGGGTCCATGCAAGCATGCTTTTTTTTCAAGGGAGCCCTAACCCCCTACAAAAGCGTGTACGGCAAACTCTGAATCCTATGCTATCATATGTGTGTGTGTATGTATGTGCATATATATATATATATGTGTGTGTGTGTATACGTATACACACATACCCATGTATGTATGTATATGTATGTACATATATATATGTATATACATATATATATATATTTAGTATTCATTTATCTAGTGTATATATATACACACACGCACAGATGCAGTGTGTATGTGTGTGTATATATATATGTGTGTGTATGTATGTATGCATGCATGCATGCATGTATATATATATATGTGGATAGGTATTATGCATACACTGAGTTTTGGCTGAACTTAAGAGGGTTTCTGGGAGTACTGAGTTCCCTTGATCCAAGAGCCGGAGACTCACTACAGGATTCTAGAGCAATTGGCAATGGAACCTATTGGGTTTAGGATAGTACGTAGTACATGCAGAGGAGGAGCTGATATGTCTTTGGGTTTAGGAGAGTAGTAGATGTAGGGTAGATCTGCTCATCAGGTACTTGGGCCCTTTGGGTGGGTAGTATGCTTAAATCCAGTCAGAAACCTCAGTCATTTCTTTTAGGCTCCAAAGTTTGAGGGTTTAGGGTTTTGTAGGGTTTAGGTGTTTGGGCATTGCGGAGGGCAGAACCGGAGCCAACCGACTAGCGAAAGCCCGCAGGGGCAGCTGTCGATTTGCAATTGTCATCCGTTTTCGCTTAGCTCAGTACAGCATACAAAGCGGTCTCTGCATATTCATTCCTGCAAACCCAGACATACTTGTGAATTCGATCATGCCCTATAAGCCCTAAACTCGAAGCCCTAACTCATAGGATGATTACCGGCAGCACGCATGTCAGATGCTGCAGATATGCTAGCCTAGCCTTGATGCATCTGAGTTGCGACCATAGCAGCCCTAGCCTCTGAGATCCTGCCTGAGGGCCTGCAACTCCTTTGCTACAGTAGTGGAACCCTATACCCTAAACCCTCAACCCTAAACCCTAAACCATGTGGGAAGGAGAGGAGGGGGTGGAGGGGACCCTTCCGCATCGAAGCCGAGGTAACTCTCTGGACGACACATGGTATGTGGACCTGCAGGACCACCTAGACACAGTCTTAAAGGGCCAACCTACTTGGAGGGTCGGGGGACTTGGTAAGTCGGTAATGAGTCTAGTAAGTAGACCTATAAGCACCCTAAAGGGATCCTACTTGGACTTCTAGTACTTTCATGTCTATAAAGCAACTACTTACCAAGTCCCCCGACCCTCCAAGTAGGGCTAACTTTCGCCGTGATTCGAAATAAAACCTCCAAACCAAGGAAGCCGGGAGTCTCGCGAACCCTTCCTGAACCCCAAAGAACCTACCATTCTGTGGGGCCGCTTCTTATTATTCTTAGAGTATACTACTACCTTATGCTTTCGTGATATAAGTCCATAACTAAGAGATAAGTTCTTTCGGGTCTAGCTAAGCCCTAAACGTGAAACCCTAAACCGTCGTCAATGCGAGAGGCTTCAACGGCTTGAGGCGCCAGAGTTCTGGGTTCAGCTTTGTTTAGTCTCCCTGAGGGAGACTAACGTACCTGTATACGGACTACTTTAAGGCCTAAGCTAAGTATACACTTTATGAGTACATGGACACTTGGGGTTTGGAGCTCGGGTTTTGGGTTTGAGGCTTGGGGTGTAGGTTCAGGGCTGGCGATTGGGGTCATCACCAATACTGGGCCACGGTAACTAAACCCTAAACCCTATAAACCCTGAACACTATAAGCCCTAAACCCTAAACCACAATTTTACAAGTTTTGAGGGGCCTACAGCTGTCTTGGTCTGTCAGTGCTTTCGCGAAAACTCCGGAGAGCCAGCACGACATAGAAGCTGGATGGTTCCTTAGGCACCAAACGACCCTTGAAAGTAGGGGCCCTATACCCTTATACTGTGAATCCCTATATGGTATATGAACCCTAAACCCTTTTAGTGTTCTTTTCGTCCCTAAGGTTAGAAGACCTTGAAGCCTACAACCTCGAGCTCACCCACCCCCCTCCCCCCGCTAAACTCCAGGTTCTGCACGACTAACTCACCCCACAAACCCAAGTACCACAAAGTAGGCTACTGGGTTATGGGTCTTACAATAATCTTCAGATAGTATAGATACGAACCCACGGCTTAGATAGGTTGGCTACGAACCCACTTACCGCAAAGTAGGTCACGGGGCTATGGTTATTACAATAAGGTTTAGATAGTTTGATACCAGCTAAGGAACAGGAACCTCGTAACTCGGTTTCTAGGGTTCCATTCCTGAACCTTTTAGTCTAACGACTCAACCGCACATGGGGGATTCTGAAGCTTGTAGCGATGTAGTACGCACTTATAGGCTTTAACGGTGCTCCTGTATAGGTACTTTAAGGGCTATGTATATACTGTATAGGTGCATGCAGCCCTAAGCTGAGAGGTACCTCATTCTTGGATTCTTAAGCCGGCGTGCAGTCGGAACGGGTGTTGCTCAGCATTCGGCTCGGAACGGCTTTTCGCGAGTCCAGCACTCCAACGATAATCTTTCCTTATACTACGGTTGATGATATAAATCCTGCATTATCCACAATAAGGAATATGCCATAATTCCCATAGTCTAGGGTCCTTAAGGTAATGCAGGATTTCTATCATCAACAGTAGAAGAGTGTCAGGGTCTAGGGCTTGGGGTTTCACCGTCAGGGTTTTCTGCCAGGAAAAGAACCCGATTTGGAATCAAGCCACCCCGGATGTCAATCCTGGTGCCCTGGATGCATCTGACGAACCCATCAGGACTTTTCCCAGGAATACAAAGCTTATGGTTGAAGGTATGATGTGGTTGGATTTCGAGTTTCCGGGCTTGCGCTTAGATTTCGGAGAATGAAATCATATTGTCATATTGATCTACAGCGCAGAGTTTCGGATTGTGGCTTTGCAGTAGGGCTGTGATTCGGTTGTTGCGGCTGCTGTACTTGGCAAGTCATGAAACTGTAGAGGTGGCGTCGAGCAAGTTCAGGCGGGCCAACCTTTAGCCTAACCCAAACCCTAAACCCTAAGCCCAATAGCAGAAACAAGTACGAGGCACAAAACTGAAGCTTCGCCACAGTCACCTAAAGAAGCTCTTTCTCGTAAGGTGGAGCCTATGCGGTTCGGCTATTCAACCTCTACCTAGCCGTTAAACTCTAATAGGTTTAGGGTTCCCTAAACCCTAAACCCTTACCCTGGATGCAAAAGGGAGGGTTTAGGGGTTTTGGGTTTGGGGGTTTTGGGCTTAGGGTTTACCCTAAATCTGGGTCCTCGTTGGCTGCAATTTTACATTTTTGTTAAAAAAAACCCAAAAAGGATTAAAAATGATCATTTTTAATATAGCCCCAACAGGGAACCAGAAACCGTGAGGCCCAGGGGCCTAACCCCTAAACTCGACATTTCGTTAGGGTTTAGGGTTTAGGGTAAATTTAGGGTTTAGGCTTTAGGGTTTAGGGTTTAGGCTTTAGGGTATAGGGTTTAGGGTTTAGGGTTTAGGCTTTAGGACTTTAAAACCCAGATTGCGAGTCACCTTTGCATGAACTTGCTGCAGATCATTTGTCACGAAATTCGCGCGAGCCCCTCTTCCAACCTGTCAAGTGCTTCAAGCAAGACATATTCGATCAAATTCGTTTGTAGGGCTTGCGTGGTGCTGACGGGCTTTCTAAGGTAGACGCAGCCGTCACGCTTCATTCCTTGATGGGACACTGTGCTCAGCAAACATGGCGGGGCTGGTCGATTCATGGGGATTTCCGAAATGTCAGGTTCCTGTTTCAGGGTTTTTGGATTAGGACCTGTAGTTGTCCTGACATTTGAACCCTGGATTTGTGGAAGCCCCTCTTTACGAACTGTCTTATGTAGCTTTCTTAAACATTGAAGACGACACCTGCTCCTGTCCAAGTGACGCTTGCTTGATCTCATTTTCCTGACACCTCTGTAAAGTAGATAGTATGCCAAACCCTAAACCCTAAGCCCTAAACCCTAACCTTAAACCGCAAACCCTGGGTCCTGAACCCTAAACTCTTGGATGACTCAGCTTTTCCCCATGCTCGTCACAATAGACATTGTAGCTTCCATACAGTCTTCATCTCATCATCCCGACGAAGCTTGTGAGTGTTGATGGTTTAGGGCTTACCATCAGATTTTGATCCTAGGCTGTGGTGGCAGTACGTGGTGGGTGATGAATTTACGGAATGCAGCTTTTCTTCAGCGCATCATATTTCTCTTAGAACCCAGTGCTGAAGTGCCCACGAGCCCTCAAATAAGCCCCCTAAACCCTAAACCCTAAACCAACAGCCGTACAATCCAGAGGGTTTAGGGTTTAGGGTTTGCCCTAAACCCGAAACAGCGATGTGTTTGTTGCTTGCCTGGCTTGGGGGTTTCGAGTTGTTGAGGTTGGAAGAAACTTTGTGGCTTAGGCACTGCGTTGTGTACCGAAGAAGGCCACCGGAATGAACATGTCCTTGCACAGGCTTGCCGGGTTTAGAGCTTTAGGGTAAACGCTCGAAAGCAGACCGCACGTGTGATAAGCGGACGGAATCCTAATGAACTCTAGTCTTTGATGTATGCTCAAGGACGGGGCGCATGTGGATCCATGGCGGTCTTGACAGCAGCAGCAGTCAGTGCCACAGAATCGTGCTTTTGATTGGCCAGAAACTAAGGCTCCCAACCTTACCAGTACCCCCCAGCTACCCCCTAAACCCTAAACCCTAAGCCCTAAAACCCTACAAGGTGAGCCCTGAACCCTAAACCCTAAAACCCTAAACACTAAAACCCTAAGCCCTAAAACCCTAAAGCCCTAAACCCTAAACCCTGAATCTGAACCCTAAGGCTCCCAACCTCACTAGCACCCCCCAGCTACCCCCCTGATTAGAGCCCAAGTACCTAGTATTAAACGACCACCAGGCCTCTCTTACAGGGTACCCTAAACTCGAAACCCAAAGCCCTTAAACTTTTCTGCAGGAACTCTTTATAGACAGCATGATATAAGGAAGCCTAAACAAATAGGTCTTTTCGGCTACAGGTATGCTGTATTGGCACATGAACCATCCTCATGATGACCAAGCTGCGGATGATGTCATGTGGATGTTCTTTGTCACCAGGACTAGGCAGAGCCTTTAATTGAAAGCCGTTGCAAACTATCGCAAATAAGAGCTTCTTAGGCGCAATTCGGAAAATGTGGAAACTGCCGAAAGGCTTGCCTAGAGAAGCATTTTCGAATCAGGAAGGGATGGGGGCTTCGGGTTTACGGTGGGAGGCAAACTCGTCCAGGCAAAGCACCGATCTTGGACAGCCAGGCGGCAGCCAGTTCCCAGACCTTCTCATATCCTTTAATTCATTGCGGAATATACCTTACATCATGTTAGGAATCCTGTTACATTTTTAAGTTTAAGGTTATGTTCCCTAATTAAAGGATAATGGACGGTCTGGGTTCCGCCCCTCGACCCTGCAAAACGTTATCCGCTGGAGGATCTTGGTTCTTGGCGGTGGGGGTTCACGGGTTACCTTATAGGGTTTTAGGGTTTAGGGTTTAGGGTTTTAGTGTTTAGTGTTTTAGGGTTTAGGGTTCAGGGCTTACCTTATAGGGTTTTAGGGTTTAGGGTTTAGGGTTTTAGGGTTTCGTGTTTAGGGTTTAGGGCTTTACGGACCCCCAGCTGTTCTTGAACCGATGGCGTGCTCTCCTGTTTTCTAGGAATTCAATGTAGCAAAGCATCCCGAAGAGCGATCCCCCTTAAACCACTCCCGCTGCCAAGATGTTGTCAGCTCACTGTGGATGCTCGACACCCAGGCTGGTGTGGATTAAC
The DNA here is from genome assembly GCA_905231915.1 of Symbiodinium necroappetens. Classification (NCBI taxonomy): domain Eukaryota; class Dinophyceae; order Suessiales; family Symbiodiniaceae; genus Symbiodinium; species Symbiodinium necroappetens. The sequence goes on from CAJNJA010067474.1 coordinate 34,234, forward strand.
CCTAAACCCTAAGCCCTAAGCAAAGTAGCGCTTGCAGCAAACAGGGCTAGTTTGCAAACTGGTTAAACGCATCCATGGGTGTTCCATCTTGATACTTTAAACTGTGGACATTTCTGTTCCAGACCTATGGTACAGACTGGCTTCACTGATTCGGGACTGGTCAACTTGTTTTGAAAAAGCGGTTCCACTCTTCAACGTTCGCCCGAAGTGGCCTCAACAACCGGGAAAGAGGGATGCTTGTTTGAAACATGACTCTTAAGGTTCCATTTCAGGGTTCATTTAAAGGCTCCTTTCAGGTGTTCCTTGAAGGTATGGTCGCATAGAGCTCAAGTTGGCGTTTGCCTAGAGTTTTTTTGATTTGCAGCCGTTTAACCACTGCTGAGCTCAACACTTCGTTTATCCAGGTTGGCCGAAGGCATGTAGATGCGGTTTACGATCTGGGTCTTAAGTTGTTTAGCTTTAGGTAACACAGGGTTCGGGATAAACAGTCGTACTAACCCGTATGATTCCTATGCAATTTGCATATGCATATAAGTAAATATACATATCGAATATAGATATGGATTGATATATGTATGTATGCATGTATGCATGCATGCATGGATGTCTGTCTGTCTGTCCGTCTGTCTGTATGTCTGTATGTCTGTATGTCTGTATATCTGTATGTATGTGTGCATGCGTGCATGTTTGTATACATGTATGTATGTGAACTGACTGATACTATAGCATACCTACTTATGGACGTCCCTGCACTAGTAGGTTTCCCCGTGGGGTGGTGCAGGAAGAGCTCACACATATTGATTTCTAGCCGTTGTGTGGGGGACTGTCTCTTGATCCTTCTGGCAGGTTTTGCCCCCCACAAGTTCTAGCGAAACATGTAGTCTTAAACTGATACTTAGAGAAGCACAGTGATACAAAAGATAAGAACCTTGTCCCAAGGGGGCTAAGGTTTCTGAGAGCTCACGGTTTAGGTTTAGGTTTGTATTCATAGACATTTCTCTACGCTGCAACTTTAAATGCACCAAAAACTTTGATTTCCTTATCTTTGAGCATTACCAAACGAACACTTGATCATGAGTTTGATTTTCATTTCCATCTGCTCCCGCCAGGGCTGGATAACCCATAAATAGGAATAGACCATAGTTCCCTTAGTTTAGGGTCCTTAAGGTGATGCTGGATTTATATCATCAACCGGAGGGGCTCTAGGGGCTTCAGTTTTTAGGGTATAGGGCTCAGCGCACGGCAGGTATCGCCGCCAAACTGGACTGAAGTAGTAGGAGACGGCTGCTTGGCTGAGTTTGTGGATGAATGCGTGGAGTTTAGAGTCTGTGGGTTACGTTCTTATTCTTGCCAGTGCTGCTACGCGCTTTCCATTGGCATGGTCCTGGATCAGGGGGTTCTTCAATGAACACCTTCGCTGACTCCTTCTTCAACTTGGCTTATAGCATCTCTTTCGAGGATTAGCTAAAAAGCCTGCTAAACTCGTAACTCGGTTCAGAGTTGGGGTTCGGTTCTGTTGTTCGCCGACCGTACTTTGTCAAAGCATCCCAGAATCCCCCCCACAGGTGGCACCGGAAAAGCTTTCGCAGTTCTTGGCGTTCTTGGAAGATCCGTTTTGCTGAGTGATCGACTGTTTGGCTTGCCTTGGACGTAGAGTTTTCGGTGCTAGGCTGCTTGCAGAGTGGATTCGTAATTTGTGTGCGCTCTACCATTCTAGGCGGGAAGTGCAGCATTTCAGCTCATTCGGATGACAAAGATAAAGTCAAGTGTGAACTCAGAAACTAAGCAGAGCACACCACACCTCTGTTTTCTGAGCAACCGACCTGCTCCTGCAAGAGCCGAAACTCAGTACAAGCACAGTAGAAGCATGAACAGCGCTTGAAAACCAGCAAGACCATGTCCACTGCCAAAGAGCAATCTCAGACGCCGGCTGCAGGTGCAGGGTTTAGGGTTCAGCAACGAGTTGTTCAAACCGTTGCCAAGCGTTTGGTGAGGCTTCCCCACCCTCACGCAAGTCCGCGACCACAGCGCTGTCATCTCAAACACCTCACAAGTGTTTCTTGGATTGCAAGCGTGGGCTTCGGACTTCGGGGGAATGCCAAGCAGAAGTCCTACGCCTTAAACCCTCAATCACACGACCAATCCTTAGGATGCCCACGTGCCATCGAGCCACAGTTGAAGTCCAGCGGCTTCAATATTTCTCCCGATTACTGAACTAAGCCCCAGAAGTGTAGGGCTGGGGGGTTGGAGCTTGCTTGAACCCCAGACAACCAAGCTATTTTCCTCACGGCCTTGAGTTTTTATGTTTCGGGTCTCTGTTGGTATACACAGGCCACAAGCCCGATCGGGAGGATCCCTGTGGTCCGGGTAGGGTTCGGGGAGTGGGATTGTGAGTGGGGTTAATGTCGAGGTCCTGACGCCTCCGACATCGAAGACTGTAGGCTCTTGTGCGTCCTGTCTCATAGTAAGACCCTATCTGAATCCTTATGGGGTCAGCTAGCCGGGTTATAGCGAGGTTCAGGCCAGGCTTCGTTGAGTTCTGGGCTTACAGACGCAGCTGTTACTGTAATCCTAATGAGGAGCCCTGGGTTTAGGGTTTAGGATTTAGTAATGTTGCTTTCAGAGTGCCGGCATTTGGAGAAGTTGTGACCTTACCCTGATACCTTCACATCGAGGTATATGTATGGTGGGCAGAGCAGCTGCTGCGGGGAGCCCAGCAGCAATCGGAAAGGGTTTTTGGTGTGCATTGTTCGGCTATGCCACTACGACTATACACAGCCACTATACGGGAACATATTTCTTACTGCCCTGGCCTGAATATGAGTACTTCGGTGAGTCTTGTCTGGTTGACAGCGTAGAGTTTCAAGACTCAGCTGGCTAAGTCGAAACGAAGCTGCTCGGTGGGAGTTTATACGATCCAAGGTCCGAGTGTAGGGCGATGTTTATGCCATAGCAGAACCCTAAACCGTAAACCCTGAAGTATGCAACCCTTAAAGACAACCGTGAATGAACTCCTTTTCGGAGCTCCTAAGCCGGACCTGTAGCCGGAATAACCTACCCTTTTAAGGAATTATATATAGAAACCATAATAAGGAACCCTAAAAAGGTAGGTCTTTTCGGTTACAGGTAAGGCTCAGGTAAGGTAATCGCGCTCAGGCAGCTTACGGGGGCAAGCATGGTCCGCGTCAAGTCCCTACAGTCGAACTTTCAAGGTTTCGAGCTTTGGGCGGCTTATTTACGGTTTGGGCTTAGGGACGATGCAAGAGTTTCTGCAGAAAGGGTTAGCAAGTTAGTGCAATTGTTGTTGTAAGTCTCTCCCATTTTAATATACGTGCAAGGTGACGATGTCTTCAGAAAAAGCATTGGGTGTTTAGGGTACAAGTAGGGTGTTGATCGGAGGGAATTGTTTTGGTAAGTCCAGAGGACCGATAGCACCCGAAGCTCTACCTAAAGCAATTCTGGTGTTTGACGAAATACAATCTAGAACCGTGACATTACTCGCCAAACACACCTAGTACCTAGTTTAACCTAAACATCCCCAACAATATGCCGCGATCTAGGTAGAGAAAGGGATGCGACAGTCGAGCAGTGGCTGAGGTCACAACCGCCATCCTACCCACACGAAAGATAGGTTTGTGCATGTTTGTATCCGTATGGGTTCCCGTATTTAACATCTTAAACCTTAAGTTCCCGTAAAACACTGGCCTGCAACGGATGGTGTCTTTGAGGGCTTAGGCCTCATGGCGTTAGGTGGATTGTAGGAAGCAGATGGTTCCTTTGCTTGGCAAGATTTAGTTTCAAGTTTGCCGGTGTCCCATGAAGACCTTGACAGTCCAGCCTGGCGGCATACACCCAACGCCCGTGCTGAAAAGAGCACTGGATGCATGGCTTGTCCCACAATTCACATGATGTCCTGCCAGCAACCTCACCTCTCAGCCCTCAAACCCTAAACCCTAAGCTTAAACAAATTGCACCGAGCGGTCTTCGGGGCCAGAAGACTTTCAATGTGGGTGTTCGAAAGTGACGGACCCAACCAAAGCCAGGATGGGTCTTCAACCCTATACCCTAAACCTACCTTAAGGACCAAAAGACCCTTAAAAGTAAAGGCCCTATACCCTTATACTATGGATCCCTATATGGTATAGAACCTTAAACCCTTTTAGGTTTCTTTTCGTCTTTAAGGTAAAACCATAAATACAAGAGCCCTCCTTTGAGGTACCTCGAACTTTAGGAGATCCCCCTACCCAGTCGCCATGCATCGAAGCCGGAATCAGGTCACACGTCCTCTTTGATAACCTTCAACCTTCAGGCGGGTCGGGCTTTCTAGGGTTTAGGGTTTTTCTCACACAGGGCTTATGAGATTCTTCTCAGGAGATGTACAAGATTAGCGTGCGTGCGACCCTGGTTCATGCAGACCTCCATGAACCCATGTGTCACCTTCTCCATACCCCTACACCCTCTAGAGTCTTTAGAGCCCCGAATTTCTGAACGTCGTAGACCCTAAGCCCTACCCCGCCCATCCCTCCCAAAAAAAAGGCGGCAAGGCCATAAACCCCAATTTCGAGTTGTTTGCGCAGCTTCAAGCAAAGCAGGGCCGGATCAGTCGACTCTAATGGTTCGAAAGCTGATGGGGCTTTGGGTTTAGGGCTTAGGGTTGCGCACTTACTATTGCGGCGTCGTGTTCGCCTTGTGTTGGTGCACCTGCTAGGATCCTATATGCTATATTGAGTATATGTCGAGGTCCTTGCAATTGAAACTCCCCAGCTTGAATCAACGTCAACAAGTTTTCCTTTTCAGTTGCAACCCTGAACGCTTCACCAGCAGTTGCGGTTTCAAGAATGCTTCAGAGTGGGCCAGGATTTTGGATGACTGAAGCGCAGTCACAAATTTCCGCGCGCTAGCCAGTAATGTTGGTACCCGTGGTGGTCGCAAGAGCATGTGATCGATGGTTGCTGGGCACACTGCATGCCTGCGAAAGTGAGGGATGAGCCAGGGATTTGGTAGTTAGGAGTTGTAGCTGCTGCTAATGTGCCAGTGTGGTGATACGTGCCATGCTTGAGTCAATGCGCTCGTGAGTCGACCAGTGAACCCTCGCCTAGGCAAGTCCGAGTGTGAGTGCTGAAACCCTACCTAACACAAGGCCCCACCCTTTTTTTAATGCACCGAAACCCCCTACACCCTGAAACCTCTAACCCTAAACCCTCGAAGCCTCAAAAACCCTGAATCCCTGGCTTAGGGTTTAGGGGTTTAGGGTTTATGACTTAATTTAGGGCTTGGGGTCTATGACTTAATTTAGGGCCAGGGTTTAGGGGTTATGACTTAATTTAGGGTTTAGGGGTTATGACTTAATTTAGGGCTTAGGGGTTAGGACTTAATTTAGGGATATTTAGGGTGTAATGTAAAGCCTTTCAGCCCTAAACCCCTAGAGCCCTACAGACCCTAGGTCTTCACGCAGTCTCCCCTGCCACTTTTGCTGTACTACGACATGTCCATATCAATTTCCGGCCCAGATCTCAGGAAGGGCTTTGGGTTTCGCATTTTAGGTGTTTTGGACGTTGGGCTTGGGGCATTTTTGCTGGCTTCTTAGCGGCTTGGGATCTAAGGATTTGGGGTTGAGGATGGTGCAGGGTGGAGGGGCTCATGGAGGCTTAGGGTGTTGAGCTGCCAACAGAGCTGTTAACGATGAAGCATGGCCAAAAACCTGCTGCTGTTGAGTCTAAAGCTGATAGAGGATATGTAGTTTATGTAGTGGAGGTTGTGATGATGTGTTGGAGACCTGGAGGAGGTTCAGGCAGCAGCTGCGCTCACTCAAAGTCGATTCGGTTCGGAATGGCGCGATGGCAGCAATACACAACCCCAACCCTAAACCCTAGGCTCAAACCCCTAAACCCCTAAACCCTAAGCCCTATAAACCACCTCTCAACCAAGCACTCGAAAACCTTCGGCCCTCCCCCCTCCGATTCGGGGGAAGTAGATTAGCCGACCCTCAGATCCCATGAGCTCCAGAATGGGTGTGTCGAGCGCAATCTCGTCGATTGAACTACTTCCTTCGTTTTGGGGCTGTAAACCACTAAACCCAGACTCCTAAACCCTCTGAACCCTCGAAACCCCCAAACTCCTAAACCCTCTAAACCCCTAAACTCCTAAACCCTTTAAACCCCTAAACTCCTAAGCCCTCTAAACCCCTAAGTAGGTAAAGGCACTCTTGCAAGATGTCCAACCCCTATAAAGCCTGATCAGTGTCTTACAGAAGAACATATATCCCTGAATTTCAGAAGTATATTTTATCTCCTGTTAGAGATCCTCTTCTAAATTAAGGCAGATCCCCTTGATAGAGAAATATTCTTTCCTGAAAATCTGCAACTCCAAAACTTGAGCCCGAAGCATGATCACACAGTTGTAGCAAAGGGCCACGGTATAAAAGCCAATTTCAGAAGCCACACAGAGCCCTATACTCAACATGGTATAAAACTTGCGAATACTTGGGCCTCAAATCATTTTAAATCTTTAATTCCCCTTCAACCCTAAACCCTTAACCGTCCCCCGAGGCTCTTCCCCGGGAGACCGCTCCGCTCACACCGCCGTGCTCACCAGCTCAAACCGGATGTGGCACCTCGGGTTTGCGGTTCGTCTTTTCAATTTGGGGTTCGGAATGAGCGGCGGGTTCTGAAAAATCAGGGTCCCTTACTGCTTTCATATATAAAGGATCCTCTTACATGACTTTGAGTCTGTAAATCCTGCATTACCCATCACCAGGAACAGACCATAATTCCCACAGTTTAGGGTCCCGGTAATGCAGGATCTCTATACTCTAAACCCTAAACCTTAAACCCTCAGCCCTAAACCCTACACCCTCAGCCCTAAACCCTAAACTCTAAACCCTCGTCTTTAAGAAGAGGGTGGACAGCACCAGCGCCCGAGAACCTTCCTCCGAAACTAGTAAGTGGGTTATAAGTAAAGTCATAAGTACCCAAGATGGAGTTACCCTAATTATAACCCTACTTATAACCGACCGACTTGCTAAGTCCCCTGGTCCTCCAAGTAGAGATCCGGTTCCTTATTAGTCTAATCATCACCGCCAAAACCCTGTTATTCGATTTTTTGTGGCCCTTGTACTGAGCTCAGGGTGTTGAGTTTGGGCTTGAAAAGCCTTAGTACCTACAACATAGGGCTTAGGGGTTTAGGGTTTTAGGGTTTAGGAGTTTAGGGTTTAAGGCTCTGGGGGTTTAGGGGTTTAGGATCCCTTCTAAACTCCAGAGTTCTTTAACCCTGGGCTTTCGGCTCCTCAAGTCTTCGGAAGGGTTGTTAAGGTGCGCAGCTTACGTTTAGGATTAGGGTTGGGGGTTGAGGGTGGTAGCGCTTTAGCTTGGAGGGTTTAGGGCAAGCTCCTACTTCCCAAGATTTCTCAAACAGGAATCCTTTTGAAACCCTAAACCCTAAACCCTAAACCCAATTCGTGGGAGGGAAAAAAAAACCCTAAACCCAATTCCGAACCTACTTCTCCTTTGAACAAGTCCGATCGCTGCCTCGAGCCGCCAAGGATCTTCGGCGGAGGTACCGGGATGGGAAGCCCAACTCTCAGACGGCGTTGCCTCCTAGGGGTCCAAAGGACCCAATAATTAGGTACTTAGGTTTCGGATAGTAAGTTATGAAAGCTACTATTTGGGAGAGTATATGATTATATTAGGTACTTGGACCCATAGGGTAGTAATAGGGAGACGCCTTAAAGGGGACCCTGCTTAACCCTACTTACGGCTCTCTTAAAGAGGAACCTGATCATTGAGAGGATCTACATCCCCAAGGGCCCCCCTAATCCTAACTCCCACATACCCAGACCTTCCACAAACCCGTGACCGAAAACCACTGGCATTGAAGTTCTCACTATCCCTAGGGCCCCATGTACCTTTTTAGTCTATTCTTAGCCTTCAAATGGGGTTCCTATAAAGGTACGTTTAGGCCTGAGTATACCCTATATAAAGGTACATGGAACCTTAGGGTATGGCTTGCAGATCGAAGCCCCTTGTCTGAGTTCTACGCCTCTTACGGTTTAGGGTTTAGGAGTTTAGGGTTTAGAGTTTAGGAGTTTAGGGTTTAGGGTTTTTGTCTGAGTTCTACGCCTCTTAGTAGGGCATGGAATGCCTAGAAGCAAAGCAGCCCACCTTAGAGGCATCTGGGCTTCTTCCTACGGCGTCAACTAAACGCTGGCAGCTGGGGTTGAGTTGCGAGGTGAAAGTGCTTTCGATGTCGTCGTGGCTGTAGACATTGCTTTAGGGATTTTTAGGGTTTCAAGCTTCGGGGTCGAAGGTTTGAGACTCTTTAGGCGTGTGGTGCTCGGCGAGGGCATCCAGCATGAGCCCGCGCCAGCCGTGAGAGCGCCCAAACATCTAATGACAACCCGACATGCTGCGAAGAGCTCGGATTCAGGCTCTCCCTAAAACGGTTCATGTAGCCGTGTGTATGTACCTTGGCCTTAAATTAAAGTAGTCGTTTACTCATACTTAAGGGCCGAAAGTATATACTACATGGCTGCATGGGTCCTTGGGGCTTTGGGGGACCCCAAACCGAATGCAACTCCCCAATAGCTTGCCGGCAACGACCTTGCACGTGCTATGAGCCATTGGGATTCGCAAGTCGGGCTCGAATGCTGTCGTTGGGGCTATGAGTCGCAATTTAGGCTGCAACTACTTAGTAATCTCCCTCATGAGGTTTGTATAAGGGTGTTATTACACCTGTTGCACAGGATGTTAGAAGGGTTTGTAAGTGTTCAGGAGGATGTTGTCTGGTTTGACAGGGGTTTGTGGTTTCTCTGTTCGACTAGATTGGGGTTTTGAGGATCCCATTCGGGTGCTTTGTACCCAGGATTCAAGATCCTATTCGTTTGTGTTTGTTAAGGTCCCTTATGTCCAGAACAAGAAATTAGAGTTCGTGGAGATCTCGTGGGGGTGCTGAGGTTCTGGCTCTCTGGATGCAGAGGCTTTGGCTTAGTCCACACAGGACCGTGTCTTTAAACAGGAGACTCTACGGTAGACTCTTGCCAAACACTAAGCCCGAAACTCGAAATCCGGAGCCTTTAACCCTACAAACCAAGAGCAGCCCACAACACCTCTCCGTCTCTCCTCCTCTCTGAATATCTCCTGCTCCCGAGGCTATCAGAACGACCTGAGGTACGTGGATTTAGATGCGCCGCGACTGCACCTCATACCCGACTCCCAAGAGAACCCCAGGGCCCAAGCCCCTAGATGGAGGAATGTTATTGTTTCAGGGTTTAGTTAGATTCAATGATGACCTGTAGCCGAACAGGCCTCCCTTCTTCGGGGTCCTTATTATGGCTTCTAAATATATATTGTTCCTTCAAAAAAGTTAGATCTTTTCGGCTACAGGTCTACCTTAAAATCTCGCATCCTTTTGAGGTTTAGGGTTTATCGCTTACTTGCCGGTTTAGTCGGGTCTTCTGTGAACGAAAGCCGCAGATCTCCTTGCAGACTCGTGCCAGAGGTATTTAAGACAAGGGGTTTAGAGCTTAAGGTTTATAGGGTTTAGGGTTTAAGGTTTATAGGGTTTACGGTTTAGGGTTTAAGGTTTATAGGGTTTATTGTTTAGGGTTTAGTCCAGCCACCCTGAAGGAAAGAAGCCCCAGCCGCAGCCAAACCTTGTTAATTCCTCCAAGCCCTACATAAAGCCCAAAACACCAAGCTTGAACCATACACTGGAGATCCATGTTCCAAGCAGGTCATTTATCCCAAGTAGCTTGTCCAACACCTGGCTTGTGATGACTCACGATTCCCTTCTTGTATCGACCCAAAATCCGAAGCTCTACTTGAAACCGCAAACATTGAGACAGGACACCTTCGGTTGTGTCTTGAACTCAGCTAAACGCTTCTTATGCATTGAGGCTTTCGGGTTTACGGCCCCTGACGTCAGCCAATTCAATAGCTCCTCCTGCCGAACCCTCGCAACAGAATCCGCAAGTCTAGCGTGGTCTAGTGTGCCATAATTTCCAACGACGGCCATAGTCTAAGTCACATGTTCGGTGCCCTCTGGTGGGCTACTGGGAGGTTCGGGGTGAGGCTATGGGTGCGACCTCGCAGCTGAGCAGTTGGTCAGCCATCTGCCAAAACGTGGAACTACGTCTCAACCCTGAACTCTAAGCCCACAGGCAAACCCTAAACCCTGAGCCCGAAACCCAAAACCCTAAACCCTGAGCCCGAAACCCTAAACCCTAAACCCTGAGCCCGAAACCCAAAACCCTAAACCCAAAACCCTGAGCCCGAAACCCAAAACCCTAAACCCTAAGCCCGAAACCCAAAGCCCTAAACCCTAAACCCTGAACCCAAAACCCTAAACCCTAAACCCCGAGCCCGAAACCCAAAACCCGGAAGCCCATCAGGAACCTGCTCCTTTCTGGACCGAGCTCTTCCCTGCAGGAGGCTTCGGGTGGCTGCAAAGCTACTCGTGACATGTTGGGGGCGGTTCCTGATAGTATAGGGGCCTTATGATAATAATTACCTATACTGTTGTTTTGGGGGGTTTTCCATATTATATGTATTTAGAATGTACTCCGAAACCCTATTCATAATTACCAATTACGTATGCAGGCCCCTATATTGGGACCTATAGGCTCCAGTCCACACCGATGGGTCAGAAACCCCCAAAGCCGAACCCTTAAACTATCTGGGTAGTTTTCTGAATTAGGGTCCCTTTTAGGGTCCTTCTTCTATAAGGGTGCCGTACTATTTGGGGGACTTAAAATGGGACCCTAGTTTAGAAAACTGCCCATCTGAAACCCCTCCTACACACACGCCAGACACTAAAGTCCAATGCATGGGTTGGCTAAGAGCAAGCTTCGAAGGTTTGCGGGTCTTCGGCTGCAAAACTGGGCTTCCTTCGCCGGGTACAGGGTAGATTTTCGGGTTTAGGGGCTTGGGGTAAAGGGGTTCAGGGTAGAGGTGTTGGTGCCACCATCTTTGTCAGATCTCCGTCCAGTTGAGAAGACACTAGCACTGGCAAGGGAACCTCGCCCGTTGATCGTACTGTAGGTGCCCATTGGTTATAAGTTTGCACCTCACCCTTAGTAGCTGAATGAGTACACTTTAAAACTTTTTGGGGTAATATGATCCCTCATAGAACTGAAAGTGTACATTTTTTGTGATTATGAGATCAGCAACTGAGCACCTCTAGAGGCAGCCAGCGGTAACTTACCCTTGGAACGTTACCCCCCACTACCTGACATCCCAAGTCCTAGATCTTTAGAGCCCGCAGCCAGGATGCATGTTGGCATGTCTCCTTAAAGGATCATGGGACTTAGTAACTGAGGTTATAAGTAAGGTAACTATAGTTATAATTGCTTATAACCCCAATTAAGGTACTTATAACCCTACTTACTATGTCCCAAGATCCTCCAAGTCCTAAACCCCAACCCCATTTCGACTTCGGGTTTCTTCAACTGCGGACGGTTTCCCTGCGATGCGACTTGTCAGATGCTCGGATGGGACAGAATCTATCTTGACAAACCCTAAACCCTAAACCCTAAACCCCTAAACCCCTAAACCCTGAACTCCGAAGCCCTAAACCGTAAATCCTAAACCGTACTGTCCTCGACCCCGGGTCGGCAAGACTTTCTGGGCAGCAGAAAGATGTTAGGGGCCTTGAGGCTCAAAGCTTTCGAGCCTAAGATGCAAGAGAGATTTATGGGATCCTTAAGGGAGGGGGTTCTAAGAGGGGTATATAACCCAATAATCCCCAATTCTCCCTAGGGCTCCCTTAATAGTTTAGGGTTTAGGGTTTAAGGATCCGATAAGATATCGGGACATCGGCCGGCAGAAGCGTCTGACGCTGGCTGGGGCCCCTCAGACCCTCAGGCGAGTGGCTCCAAGCTGGCTCGATCCAGGATGCAACGAACCTTAAAGACGAAACGATCCCTAAAAGGGTTTAAGGTTCATATGCCATATAGGGATTCATGGTATATAGTATAGGGGTATGGGGCACCTACTTTTAAGGGGTCTTTCGGTCCTTAAGGAACCCGCACATCTCACATCTGGTGGCGAAAACGGGAGGGCGGGTCCTGGCAACGATGGAAGCAGCCTGCATCTCGCTGGCATGGGCTTTATTCTAAGATTGGTAACTGGGATTGGGCTGCAGAGATTGGCTTTGATAACCAGAAATCGTAAACCCTAAAGCGTAAAAACAAGAGCTGTTGATCCCTGAGTGCTAATACTTCAACAGCTACATGCACTGTTGCTGGCCAATGTGCTTCGTCGTACCAGTAAACCTCGCCAAGGCTAGTCCGACAGTGAGTGTTGAAACCGCTATAATGGGGTCGATGGAGGCCCTCATGCGGTTGATGGTATAAATCCTGCATTACCCATAATAAGGAATAGACCATAATTCCCATAGTTTAGGGTCCTTAAGGTAATACAGGATGTTTATCATCAACAGTACAACCCCTCCTCTGCTGCTTTCTGCAGAACGTCCGGCGGCACGCGCCTACCACAGCGCCATTCTCACCAGCACCGAGCAGCTGGGCTGTTACACAGTGTTCGGTTCTTGATAGTTTAGGGTTTAGGGTTGATATGTTTTTAAAGCTGGGCTTTGGAAGCTATTCGATTTTTGTTTAGCGCTGGGTTTGGAGGCTATTATAACCCTGAGAAATATAAGTACATTTCTTCAGACTTCTATGTCACGGTTGCGAGCGAAGTACCTGGGGTTGTACAGTTTATACCCGACTGGCAGCTAGATCTGCTCCCAGACCTGGCTTGCAAATTTGGGTCCGGGGTTTACGGCTGAATGGCTAAAAAGTAAGTGCCCTATACCCTTATACTAAGAAACCCTATATGGTGTATGAACCTTAACCCTTTTAGGGCCTGTGTTCATTTCGTCTTTAAGGTAGGGGGTGTGGCCGACTTCCCAGTTCAACAGGATCAGATGCGAGGTTCTAAAAAGTGGCTTGCTGGTGCCCAAAGCACCTGTGCTGCTCACCCGCGCCGCGAAGCAGATCCACGCAATGCATCCATAGTATTTCTTTGCTTTCGTGCGAAGGTTTCATTGCAGAAAACCGAGTCTTGGGTGTCGATCGAGCCGAGGCTTACGCAAAGGTTGCGGGCAGCAGGCATCATAGGCTTTCAAGGCGGTGGCCGTCAGATTGTCCTGTCGGGTCCTAGATAGGCCTGCGAAGCCAAAGTCGTGTATGGCGCAGCTTGCCGTACATGTATATCTGTATGTATGTGTGTGTGTATATATATATGTAGTTACAAATGTATATATTCGCATGTATGTAAACCTGTACGTATTGGTATACGCATATGTATGTGTATGTGTATATGTATCTATATTACATACATACATACATACATACATACATACATACATACATACATACATACTTAATTACATACTTACATACATACATACTTACTTACTTACATACTTGCATACTTACATACTTACATACTTACATACTTACATACCTACTTACATACATACATACATACATACATACTTACATACATACCTACATTCATACCTGCCTGCCTACCTACCTACCTACCTACCTACCTACCTACCTACCTACCTAGATAGATAGATAGATAGATAGAGATATAGATAGATCGATCGCTGACTACCAGTTTAGGAAGCTGCACACGAATTTGCACAATTCCCCATAGAAATATGATCTGATGCACACCAGAACTGTGCACCCTGAAGCCCCAAACTGCGTCGCTTCCCGGCTACCGGTCCCAAAAAAAAGCAACAAAAGAGAGAGTGGTAGACGCAGCTGCTAATGGTATCCGGGATTCTGGGATTAAGTTTTCGGCTTGGAGGCCAAGCCGATTTGGGATCGAGACCTGTGCTGAGCTTCGACTCAGACTTCTGGACATCGGGTTCGCCCCGAGGTGCGGGAACACCCCAACCCCTCAAAATCCAAATCCCTAAAGCCGTACATGCTGGCCCCTGCCTCGAGGAGTTAATGTTGTAGGCCAAGGCAGCCTACCTTCAGGCCAATGTGCTGTTGCTCGTACCAGAATCCTCGCCTAGGCTTGTCCGAGTGTGAGTTCTGAAACCTTAAACGCTAAACTCAATTCCGAACCGTGAACGCATGCCAAGGCGTCTTTGGATATTTGGCGGGTTAGATACCTCGGAGAGTGCGGGCCTCGAGTGAGCTCAAGCCTGACAGCACAATGTTTGTGAATCAGTGCTTGGCATCGTGGTCGTTGATGCTTTTGCCGTTGCTGTTGTCTTGGTGGTGTTTGGTGATGATGTGGCAATTGTCATTGTCGTTGTTGCTGTTGTTGCTGCTGCTGTTGATGCTGGTGCTGGTGGTGTCGTTGTCGTTGTCGTCGTGGTTGTAGTTGTGGTTGTGGTTGGGGTTGGGGTTGGGGTTGGGGTTGGGGTTGGGGTTGCGGTTGGGGTTGGGGTTGGGGTTGGGGTTGGGGTTGTGGTTGTTGTTGCCAGTCCTAAGGAAAATGATTTGGCCCCGGAGGACATGCATCCTGTTGCCCTCCCTACAAGCCTCAACACATACTGTGTGAGTGCTTGGACCCTGAGCTTCAGCAAATATCTAATCTCTAGACCCGGCAGCTGCTTTACCCAGATACACCCGGTCCCAGTGCAGCCGGCTGCAGGAAACCTGCGCAACAAGGGGGCCCCTGGGGGTGCTGGCACATCTCCAGTCTCCTTCCCCCTGAACTACCCTCCCTTAGAGATCTTGCAACTGCGACGGGCCCCTGGTGAGCCCTTAGAGATCCGCTAGTGCTGCATCTAAACCCTAAAGCCTATAAACCCCAAACCCCATAAACCCCACAAGCCCCATAAGCCCTATAAGCCCTATAAACCCTATAAACCCAATAAGCCCTATAAACTATAAACCCTATAAAGCCTATAAACCCTGAACCCTAAACGCCTGCTCAGTGTACTTGGGAGACGTTTGGTTCATCGACCTTCAGGCCGGGCCATACAAGCCTCGTTCCCCCCTGTAGTCAGGGTTTAGGGTTTAGGGTTCAGGGTTTAGGGTGTAGGGTTTAGGGTTTAGGGTTTAGGGTGTAGGGCATCGGGCTTACGGGTCTTATATGGGCTGTGTAGGGTTTTGTGGTATGTTTGCTCAAAAGGGTTGTAGAAAGGTTTTTATACGGCTTTACGAGTGATTTGGCAGGCTTACTGTAGGGTTTTTACATACCTTAACCGGCCGAAACCTACTTGATGTAGGGTCCCTAAAAAATGTCTGTATTAGGGTTCACAATAAGAACCTACAAAAATTGAGTTATGGTCGTTTAAGGTAGGGCCTCAGTGACCCGCCGCGTGGGAATCTTGGCTTCTAGGTCCAGGTAGGCGCTGTGATGCGCTGTGCTTGTGCGATACCGGGCCCTGCAATGGATTATTAGGTTTTCCATGCCGGGGGGTTTTAGGGGTACACTAGGATCGATTATTCGGGCTCCCAGGTCGTGCGCTTTAACATGGCTTGTCAGGGTTTCGCACTGCATCTTACGATGTCCTGGGGCTTCGTGGGTGGGACTCCAGGCGTTTAGGGAGCCGTTGCTTTTGGGGTTTGCCGATAAGGCGGCTATGAGGCTGGTGGAGTACCTTCAAGACGAAATGAACCCTAAAAGGGTTTAAGGTTCATATACCGTAGAGGGATTTACGGTACAAGGGTATATAGGGCCCTTACTTTTAAGGGTCTTTTGGTCCTTAAGGTAGTAGCATTCAAGCAGTTGTAAGTAGGGTCTTGGTTTAAAGGGTCTGTTTGCTCGTGGGACAGTGTGCTTCACGGCTTTGCGCCGGTCTTTGAGGATCCGACTCGCTGATATTGACACCGAATAGTTGGATCCTCATACTGAAACCCCCAAGACCACTACTACTGAGCCGTGTGCCAGGGAGCAATTCTACCCTGCAAGCTGAAAGCTGTGCAGAGCCTGTGTGTGTATATATATATATATACACACACACATGTAAACATGGCTGCGCCCCGGCGGGCCCCCCCCCCCAAGATCTACGTCTGCAGGTTTACAGATTATGGTTTTCCTGATTTCCGATTTACTGCAGGACATAGGTTTCCAGATTCCAAATTTCCAGATTTGCGCGCCTCAAGTGTCCGGAGTTTCCAGATTTGCATGCCCCAAGTTTTGCAGATGCCAGGTTTCCGGAAATCTGGAATCTGGAAACCTGGACTCCGTTAGCTTTGTTAGTATCTGGAAACTTAGGGCGTGCAAATCTGGAATCTGGAATCTTGGGGCCTGGAATCTTGGGGCCTGTCAATCTGAAAATCCGGAATCTGGAAGCCTGGGGCGTTTAGAAGCATGAGCAGAGCCAGCATCATGAGCATCAATCGGTTTCGGGGCTGGTGCCAAAGGCAAAACCGCCTGGTCCGTTGCCTTGAGCGTGTAAAAACATGAGCATCAGCCGCGGCCAGAGCGAGCATCATGAACATCAATCGGTTTCGGGGCCTGAGCAAAACCGCCTGGTCTGCTCAGTTCCCTTCCAGCCGCAGTTTTGAATCAATGAGTGCTTATCACAGGGTCGAGTGTAAAGTAACATGAATGTGATGGGTGCGCAGCATTGCGCAGCTGTACACAATCAAGTGACTCCAAGCCTACTGATATCTTGCAGTACACGAAGCCAGATAGTTTCCAGTTGAGTTGTAGCTTATTGAGTAGCGGATTCTTATGAAGGAATTCAGGAACATACTAGTAGAAGAATAGCCTTTAAAATACCTCATAGAATACCCCCTCTATATACCTGCAAGAATCTAACATAGAATACCCTCGGGAATACCATACAGAATATATCCTGCATACCCTGTACATAGCTTACGGAATACTCCTTAACCTATATAGTGCCTTATGGAATTCTTTTCTATATATACACCCTCTATAGCTTATAGAATACCTTCTATACATTACCTTATGGAATTTGAATACCCTATAGATACCTTATAGAAAGCCCCATAGAATACTGCAACATGTACGGTTCTGAGTGCACTTGTGGTTCTTGCCTGATTCAACCTCAGTTGTTCGATGCCGTATAGGCTGACTAGGGGCCCCTTTTGCCTTCAGATTAGCAACCGCGAGCCACGGTGAGAGCAACGTGCTCTTGAGCAAAATCAGTGCGTTGAGCACTTTCCTGGGATTGCATTTGGGAACCACTTTCTGCATTCGACTTAGCAAGCCCAATACGTTGCCGTGCAGCTACCCCGCTGCATGGTAGCGGAGCAATAAGCTCCAGGCCTTCGAAGATCAGGTGCTCTTAAGGACTGTCCTGGTTGGTGGAGGACGAGAGCCCCTATCTGCTCCGAGCCTTGACGGCTCGCCACTTTTTCTGGCTGCAGCTTTTTCTCAAAGCGAGGACGGCGGCCCAACAGCGAGGAGCTTGTGAACGTCACTCCTCTTCTTTTCTCCACGTGCAGCAGCGCTACTTTTCCTATAACGGCGAGTTCTTTCTTCTTTCCTCGGAAGCAATAACTCTTTTCTTCTTCGTCTTCAAGTCATGGCAGATTCAAAAGACAAGTCGACGGTACCCTCGTGGGATGGCTCAGCGAGGACCTGGCGCAGGTACACCCGCGAGGTGGCGTGGTATGTGCAAGCCACCCCAGTGCGGAAGAGACGCTATGTGGCGTCTCAGCTGATGAGTCGTCTTACAGGACCTGCGAGACTTTTGGCAATGTC
>CAJNJA010067475.1:0-22684 GCA_905231915.1 Symbiodinium necroappetens
CTGCCTCTCTTTCTTTCTTTCTCTCCCTCTCTCTCTCTCTCTCCCCTCTCGCTGGGTGGAGGGATTTTCGGGATTAGGCTTGGCGCTTAGAGTTTGGGGTGTGCGTGCGGTGTGTAATGTTGGGTCCTTCGAACTTCCGTGCGAGCGAGCATATCTGGTGAACCAAAAGCTGGAAAGCGTGCTTCTTTCCCGCTTATGTTGGCAGTTAGGAAGGTCCTCGAATCTGTCAGAATTTGGGGATTCGAGGTTTCGGCTTCAGAGACTTAATAGAGTAATATTATGCAACCCTCATACTGTAGGTAAGGTGTAGGGTGTAAGGGGCCATCAACTTAAGCTTGACCGGTTGTCGGAATAGCATCGCGTCCGGTTCAGCATGCAGGCTTTTCAGCAGCTGGCCCTGTGGCTGCCGCGAATCTGCGGTCTTACGGTCCCTTGATCTATTGATAGTGATCGTATGGTATTTCTCGCCTTTCTGATTACGTACTTTTGTGTAGCGTGCCGCGAGACCCTATTCTAAGTATTGAGGCCCCTATGTTACTCAGCTCTTCTGTCCAAGGTCTATGGAAATAGCTGGCGGCCCCCAAACCCTGTTCTAACATTTTAAGGCCCCTGCACTACATCTCAACTTACGCCCTAATGCCCTCAAGCCTCAACCCTGGATGCACAAGACCACGGAGAGAGCCGATGCTGTTTCCTTTCTGCGCTCCGAAGATGCAGGTACCAAATCTACCGCCTCATTCCCAAGGAGGAGCTGAAGGTCCTGTATGGGCCCGGGTCTCATCAGGGTTTTGGGTTTAGGGTTTGGGGTTTAGGGTTTAGGGTTTGGGGTTTAGGGGTTTGGGGTTTAGGGTTTAGGGCCTAGGGGTGTCTCAGAGGTCTCCGCATCTCAAGTTGTGGGCTCCCTTAGTTCCTTTCTTTTCTTCTTCAAGATGGTCCTCAGGAGGCGGGGTCTAGATTCTAAGAGTGTCCTTCAAAGCCCGAGAGCGGCTCAAGCCTAAACTCTGTTGGATTTTTTTGGCTTGACTAAACTTCGTAGCTGCCAGCTAAACCCTTAAATCCCAAAACCCTAAACCCTAAACCCCAAAACCCCGCTCTCCGTTTCAGGTTGGCTCTTTGCTTCTTCGGCGGAGAGCCAGGACCCGAGCTAAGACGGTTACGTCGGACTGTTTTGGGGTTTGGGGTTGCATCGGATTCTTGAGATGATTCGGGATTCAGGCCTTTAGGATTTCAGATGGGCCTGAGCCAAGGTTTTGTGCCTCCATCGCCGCTGTGGAATGCTTCCGGCGAACCGGTGGGGACAAGCTTCTCCTCTGCTTGCAGGACAGGGGCGTTTCTTTCAAGATCTCCTCTTCGGGTGTTCCTGGTCAGTTTGCTAAATTAGGGTCCCTTTAGGGCTCCTTTTTATTATAAGGGCGCCATACAAGATTGGGGACCTGCAAAGGGACCCTAGTCTAGTTTAGAGAACTACCCTCCTGCAGTGTCCCCAAGTTCCTAGTCATTCAGCCCTGGTACCTAGCCTAAGACCCTAAACCCTAATTATAAGACCCTAAACCCCACACCATAAACCCTAAACCCGAAGCCCCAAAACCTAAACCTATGACCTGGCCCGAGCCAGGCTTTGAGCTGATTCGCATGCTCGCAAGTCACCTGAATCGCGCATGGAACCCTAAATAAACTTCTGACCTCCCTACACCTAAACCCTAAACCCTAACAAACCCTAAACCCTAAACCCATAAACATCCCAAACCCTAAACCCTAAACCCTAACAAACTCAAAACCCTAAGCCTTTGCAGCCCTAAGCTCGAATCTCTGAGCATGACTGGGCTCTTGTTAACGGATTTAATCGAAGTTGCCCGAATAGGGATCTATAGTAAATAATAGGGTTTCCTTATTATGGCCACTTAAATGAAATCCCTATGCTCCCGAAATCCTAAACCCTAAACCGCTAAACCCCTAAACCCCCATGGTAACTTAAATCAACTCGCTTAGCAAGAACCCAGATGAGAGGACTTGGGGGCCAACATCCAGGTGGCAAACCAAGCATCCCTGGAAGACGACAAGGCCCCGAAACCACGGAAATCCGCTGAGGGCTACTTGCTTAGGGTTTAGGGCTTTAGGGTTTAGAGTTTTGGGGTTTTAGGGTTTTAGGGTTTTGGGGTTTAGAGTTTTTAGGGTTTTAGGGTTTAGGGTTCTAGGGTTTTAAGGCTTAGGGGTTTCGGAGCCACGGCTAAGGGTTTAATCCATGGATTAGGTTTTAAGGTTTGGGGTTTCAGGGGGTATCTAGGGCTTAAAGAGGGGGCGTTTAGCTTGGGTTTAGGGCCTATAGGGGGTTAGGGGTTTACATAAGGGCTTTTGGGAAAAGTTTTAGGGGAACTGTGTAAGAGTCTGGGCTTTAGGGTTTAGGGAAAAGTTTGTAGGGGTCTAGGAGTTTGGGTTTTGGGTTTGGAGGCTCGGGGGGTAGAGTTAGGGTTAATTAAGGGGTTCATTTAGGGGGTTTAGGGTTTCTCAGTACGACTTCACCAACAAAAAACAAGGTTTTCAGGGGGTCTCCCGAAAAAACGGAGGCTTGGCTACGCCAGCAGCTCAAAGAGTCGGGCTTCCTGGGAGATCGTGTCGGCTATGCCGTGGTGGATGAGTCTGGGGCCTCGATCTACAGCGCTTCCGAGCTCGCCGCCGCAGAGCCTGGGTCCTTGTTTAGGGATTTATAATTTAAGGTACCATATTATAAAGAAACCATATTATTTACTATATGGATCCCTGTTCTGGTAACTCCAATTAAACTGGTACCATAAAAAAATCCATATGATTTACTATGGATCCCTATAAATTATGGTAGCTTAAATTAAATTCCTAAACAAGAACCCAGGAGCTGCCCGACCTGGACGTGTCGATGCGGGGCGCGGTGTCCATCGCGCGACGCCTCTTAGACCCCCTCTCCGAGCTGGTGAAGATCGATCCGCGGAGCATCGGGGTGGGCCTCTACCAGCACGATGCTGGGTTCTGGTTGCAGGAGCTTGTCTTTTGAGTTGGGAGAGGAGGGAAAGCCTGTCTTGGTTAAGTTAAGTTCCCAAGCAAAGCCGAGGATGTGGACCAACGGCGCCTGGCAGAGGAGCTTAAGGGCGCCACCATGGATTGCGTGAACGCCGTGGGCGTCGATCTCAACACGGCGTCGCCGGCAATCCTGGAGCGCCTTAGAAGCGGTTTGGGCATTTTTGGGGTCTCGAGCTCTGGGTTCCAGGTTGAGGCTTCAGTAAGGGTCCCTTGCACCTGCTTTGGGACACATCTCCAAGGCTACTCGCCTATGCTTCCCCTAGATGCCGTAGAACGCGCTAATTAGTGCTAGTGCCCCCTTGCAGTCCTCGTATAAGTTTAGTAGCATATACCTCAAACCCCTCTCCTACTTACCCTACATTTAGGCATGTGTCCGGGCTGACGGCGTCCCTGGCGCAGAGCATCATCCGGCATCGAAGCGACATCGGCCGCTTCAAGTCCCGAGCGGACTTGCTGTCAGTACGAGGCGTCTGCACTAGCTGCGTCCGAGAGCGAGAGAGAGAGAGAGAGAGAGAACAAAAAAATGGAGGTGTCAGGGTATAGGTGGCCAATTTGAAAAGGGCTGCCAGCCCTACCATCACAGTCAGTGAATTGCAGAATGAAGCGCCACGGGGTGACGGTCTAGCTTGTACCATTTCGTGGTTGTGGTCACCCCCGGCATCGTCATGGCCAGAGCACGAAACATGCCAATACGATAATCTGTCGATCTAGTCGCTGACAAGCGGCGCTCCAATGCACGCCGTTTGAGCCCAAAGCTTGCTTCATTCAACCATTGACTTGTGAAGACACTTTTCAGAAACGTCGGGTGTCAGGAGCCTTTCTTGAAGAGGAACAAGCATGAAACACGGACATCCATCAGACCACATTAGCAAGAAACCCTACACCCTAAATCAAGAATTCTTACGGCTTCTCTTCGTTTGTTTCCGTTTCCATGCTCGCAAACCTGTTTGGAGCCCTTCTGCGCTCGACAGAAAATAGAACACCATCCCCTAAACCTGAAAACCAACAAAGGAAGTCTAAACCAAGGGCCTAGAACCCCGACAGCTGTGGCAGTGGGTCTTAGGACCTCTAGACATTGGACAAATCCAGGGTGTCCGAGTTGCTGCAAACCCCTATATAAGCCCGACAGACTCTGCCTTTTCAGGTGGGGGGGGAGGCAGGAAACCCCATTCCGAATTTAGACCCTACCTGATGGTCTCCTGAGCCAGGAAACCCTACAGACTCTATGTTTGAGCGTTGGAGCCAGGAGTACTACTACATAAACCTGACTATTAGTCCTAAACTCCTGAACCCCGACCTAAACCCCATTCATCTCCCTAAACTCTAACTCTGAATCCTAAACTAAGAGTCCCTAAGCCCTTAAACCCTAAACCCCTAAACCCTAAACCCCTAAACCCTAAACCGGAAACCCGTAAACCCTAAACCCTAAACCGTAAACCCCTAAACCCTAAACCCTAACTTTGGAGCCAGGAGTGGGGCCCCGAACCTACGAGCAGGCGGCCGGGTTTCTGCGCGTCTTCTCGGGCTCGGAGCCTTTGGATGAGCTGCCGATCCACCCCGAGAGTCCTTCGGAGCTTCTATAATAAGGGTTTGGGGTTTAGGATTCAAGGTTTAGGGTTTAGGGTTTAGGATTCAAGGTTTTGGGTTTAAGGTTTAGGATTCAAGGTTTTGGGTTTAGGATTCAAGGGTTAGGGTTTAGGATTCAAGGTTGAGGGCTAAGGGTTTAGGATTCAAGGTTGAGGGTTAAGGGTTTAGGGGCTTAGGGACCACATGGGGTGGTTCTATCAGGGCCCTCTGCAGGTTCGACAGAGGTTCGATAATCAAGGGGTCGTTTTCAGGAGCTCCGTACGGTTGAGGAGAGCCTTTGCGTCTTTTTTGGAGTTGGGCCTTACCCTACTGTGTTTTGCTTCCTAAACTCTAAACTCTAAAGACCACCAAAGCCCTTATCCCTCAAAGCCCACAAGATCAAGCCGAAACCCGAAACCCTAAAACCCTACCCTACGGTGCTTTGCTTAAGGCTACCCTGCAGCAGCGGCACTTCAGCTTCGCTGCGGCGGCGTGGAGAGTGAGGGGTACACCAGGAGCCCGGAGGGATTCTTCTCAGGTTCCTTAAAGGGTACATGTAGGGTTTAGCGATGTTTAGGGTTTAGGGTTCCAGGCTTAGGGTTTAGGGTTTAAGGTTCAAGGCTTTGTGTTTAGGGTTCAAGGGCTACGGCTCAAGGTTTGAGGCTCAAGGTTTCAGACGTCATGTAGTGAAGGCTAGACTCGTAGAAAGCACGTGGCAGAAGCGGGGCTTGGCGCTTTAGAAGAAGGTGTGTCTGCTGATGTTATGCCGGGTAGACTGCGTGAGAGACATGCGGCACAAGAACCGCCTTGGGCCCTCGCATTGTCCAACTCCGTCACGGAGCAGGTCAGCAAGCTTAGTGCCAGTGTTCAGGTGTTGCACGATCGCATTACAGACTCCGAGCACGCAGGGGAGAACTGATCGCCAATTTACAACAGCAACTGGACGAGATGCGCGAGGAACTCAGCGGTCCGAGCCGACATTCGCAGCCAACCCTGACCGTTCGCCTCCTATGCCACCGAGAGCCCCACAACAATTCCGAAGATCATTCGGTTAGTATGCAATGGAGCAGAATGAAGTAGACTGCTAGGCGAACGATCGCCAATAGAGAGTGAAACGTGGGTGCTTCTACGGCAGATGAGCGAAGCGCAGCCAGACAAGGTAGCGATCTACGGAAAGCGGGCCTCCACGAGCCATGTCTACCTTCCTGTCTTGTCGACAGAGGAAGCGAAAATCAGATTTTATGAGCTGAAAAACAAATACAGCAAGATGGTAGTCTGCTCCAGTGGTGACAAGATCTGGTTTAGCCCTTCGCGATCCATGGAAAGACGCTTGAAGATCAAGGCCACGTGCTCTGCTTGGGAGCGGATCTCCACTGTCTGCGAGCTCAGCACACAACCCCTCACCGCCCCGGGAATAGATGATGTTGACTGGAACGGACAGGTTATCTGGCTCGGCGAGCGTCGGCCCGTCTCAAGCTCTGCTCTTCATGGAGAGCGATGATGGCGTGGACTGCTGCGATGATTCCACTGGCTTTTTCATCAATCTCAGCCCGCTTCCAAGCCAAAACTGGACGGCCACTCGAGATCATTGGACCTCGGTCCGAAGCTGAGTTGAACCCGAACGGCAGAGCACTGTTTCTAACATGGACAGCAGCACTTGGAACCTGCAGGGTAAGTCTCTTGGGCGCCTGGGTGACTGGGCCTCCTCAGTGAAGTTGGGGGTCCTGGGGCTATTGAGTCGACGACTTCTGTCTGTAGGGTCACTTCAGCAGTTCCATCTGCCGCCAGAGTCCGACTTGATAGATGAATTAATTTTGGGAGCGAGCGACACACAAAGCTATCTGGGTCAAGGGATCGTGCTGGACAAAGCCTAAGTGGTTCCTTAGTCTACACTTACCACGACACAAGATGGAAAGCAGCTCGCTTTGTCGACGTTCGTCAGCAGGATTGTGTTGTCATAGGCGTCTACTTCCCACATCGCGACAATTCAGTGCAATGTTATGAAGATTATCTTTATGAGCTTGAGCAGTTTATTTCCTGTATAGCTGCCAGGACTCCGTACATTATTAGGGGTGACTGGAATGCTGAGCCGGGGGATGATCGCTTTGCGATGCTGGAGACGTCGCTAGGCCCGAAGACAAACCCACATGGCATGGAAGATTTACACACAGTAGTCTTGACTATTTCTACGTCCACAAGCATGAAGTGCACAGACCAGGCTCCCTCACAGAGCCTGAAATGAGGCACGATGAGGAGGCGGCAGGTGCCTTGCATTGCGATCACGATATCCTTTCATTTCTTTGTCACTCTACTGTATCCATCACCATAGCAAGTCCAAGCAGAAGCCTCGAAAGCGTAACAGGTGCAGAAGTGGGCAGTTTCATCGGAGGCTTTGGCCGCGAGTGATATCGACCGTGCCCGGCTTGCTAGCAAGACTTCGTCTGAACAGTCGGATGTGCTGAAGAATTTGGCATCTTCTTGTTCGGTGCCAAGCGTTCTTTCAAATACAAGGACCCTCTACCGATCAGACAATTGTGCAGACAACGCCACCTTGCCTCGGACCCAAGCCTCAGACAGCAACTATCACAACAAGTTTTATCTCAACGGCGGGAGGCCAGGGAGGAATGGCTTCGCGACCTCATGCACAGAGCAGCCTCAGAGGATTATGGATCCGTCGGCTATCTCAAGCAAAGATCTCAACCGAAGGTTTCGTATGACTGGTTCTTCCAAGACAATGGAGGTAGAGCCAAGGCGACCAGCGCAGTGCAATCTCGCATGAAGAGCCTTTTCGAAGCGGATCAACACGCCAATGAGTGGGCAGCCAAGCTGCTGGAGCGTGTCCTCACAAGCAGTCCTGCGCCAGTACCCTTCGCAGAATGTGAGGTTCGTAGAGCTGCGGACAAGCTTAAGAGGGGCAAGACTTCAGGGATGAGTGGGGTGTCAGCTGAGTTTGTCAAGGCGCTCGAAGCTGACAGTGAAGGCATGCAAATGCACACCACGCATCTAAATGGCCTGTTGCTTACAGGGGATATTGCCACTGACTACAACGAAGCTTTCGTCTCCTTTTTCGCAAAATGCCAGCATGTCTCTCGGCCGAAAGACCTCAGACCCATCAACCTGCTTGAAACTATCAACAAGGTCTTCATGAGTGTGTTGATACCTCGCCTTCAGCAATCAGTTCCGACGTACCCTTGTCATCCTTGTCAACATGCTGGCAGGCCTGGTCATCAGACACTCGATGCTCTGTCTGCTGCTTACAGCATGGTAGATAGGGCAACTAAGTGGGGCAAGCACAGTATGTGAACCAGCCTGGACGTCTCCGCAGCATTTGACAGTATTCGTTGGTCCCAACTAGCTGAGTTTTTACATCGAGAAATAGGACTGGAACATGGTTGGAAAGCGCTACGGATGCTTGAGTGGATGCGTAGCCCGGGTCTATCACTCCAGTTCATGGCCGATGCCTGGCATATCCGACAAAGCAGTGGGGTACAGCAGGGTGGCTCTCATAGTTCTTGGATTTTCAGCTGTGTTCTAGCTCACCGCATTGAAGAGTTGTTTCAATCTTGGACAGCTCGATGCCCGCCATCTTTGCATGGCACCTACGGTCTCCTTAGCACTGATGACATTCTCCTTTATCTTTCTTGTTGGAAGCATGCAAGCGACATGTACTCTAAACTTGAGAGCACACCTTCAGAGCTCGGACTCCACATCAATGTTGAGAAGACTCACCTGATAAGCACTGCTTCGCAACTGCCGAGAAAGCCTTCATGAGGATTCTCCTTTGCGAAGCCTCACCTGGGACTCCTCGCTGCGAGACTTGCGACGACTAACCCATGGGGACCACTCGTCCAACCTGCTTCGCCAAGCACAACAGTGCTTGCACGGAGCGCAGCAAGAGATGCAGCTCTTTTTCAAACATGTTTCATGGCACTGTGTTATCGACGCACTGAACCTTCTGAGTGTCTACATTGCCTCCACCTGGCTGTGGTTCTCGCCGATACTGTCCCCACTAGTGCATCACACCGAACAGATTGACACCTGGCAAGCTCCTTAGTTACACAATACAGGCCTTGAAGCTTGCAGTGCCAGACGACTTGAACGAGTCGCTGACATTCAGCGAATATCGATTCTGTCTGATCATAGATGGCGCTGGGTGTCAGCGTGGGGTCGACGCAAGTGGAAATATCTAGGCCATCTTCTTCGCAGAGGGGCGGATCACACTCCTACTAAGGCCATGCTCGCATACAAGGGCCAGCAACAGATAGGCAGTCCACGGAGTTTCTCGGTGCATTGGTTTCGCTTACTTGTCTGTGATTGGTACTGTTTGGACACCCTGCCCAGTGATCAGTGCTTGATTGATCAGGCAGCGGACAGAACAGCATGGTACTCCCATACAGTTACTGTTGTAACTACGCAGATATGAGTTATGAGGGAGTGTGCACAAAGTATACTGGCACTTTCCATTCTGTGCGTGAGGTTTGGTGCTCACATCCCTTGGTTGATGCCAATATTTCTTCAGCTCACGACCCATGGTTGGGCCGTACATGTTCTTGACCAGACGGCTCTTTCTGGTCATTTTCCTCAGCTACATGAATGGGAGTCCGCTCTTGTCATGCTTACCATGCTGTGGAGTTCTTGGGTTTTACAGTTGTGTCTCAGCAGTGACGTACATGATCTCGTCGGTGGGGCCTGCTATCTTTTACCGACCTGAATCTCGCAGCAGCATTGTCGAGAGTTACTTTGCGAGTACGTTGATTCGTCATCCTTGAGCAGATGGTGCTGTGATTGCATTTCTTTGCCGTAGTTTTGGGATGGGAGGGGGCTTGATTGTCGCAGGTTGATGTTGAAACTAAGCGTGGCAGTCAAGCGTTTGGTAGGTCGATGTTCGATGCGTGTGAGGTGCGGCGGATAAGAGAGGCAAAACAACCGCTAAGCGAGGATCGAGTGCTTTGCCACAAGGTAACAAGTTGCACCGTAGGATACTTGTTCTATCTATTGCATGTCCCTTAGCATTACCTACTCATGAGTTTTGGAGCCATTGTAACGACAACCCAGTAACCAGCAAACGGACACCCGGGACCCCAAATCACTGAGAAACAAGAGTCGCCAAATCGATGACACAACGCCCCAAGCCCTTGTCCATGCCTAGAGTTTTTGATGCAGTGGCCAACAATTTCTCCGCGAAGCCTTGCGGCCTGAACCCCAAGCCCCCAAATCCTAAACCTTACAAACTCTAAACCCCGCAAGCGCCAAACCTAAGTCAAAAAAGTCAACGAAGAGGGTGGGAAAAACAAATCCAAAAATCCTCATATAGATACCCCGTCACCCCGAAACGCCTGCTTTGTTCGTTCCTGCCTCCGTCATCAGAAGCCTCCGTGAACTTTCGGGCGATGCCGATGTTGGCGCTGAGCTTGGCCTGGGGCGAGCTCTCTGGCCTTACTTGGGTTTAGGGGAGGGCAGGTTTCAGGGTTGGTGCTTTTAGGCTTCGGTCGAGGCGCTGCAGAACGGATGCAAAAGGATTCGGTGCATTCGCACCATGTCACGCAGAGAAGCACAAGCTGGGCGAGTACTATGACTGTGATCAATCCGATCTCTTCTGTCTGTCTAGGGTTTGGGCTGCCCTTCTGTCTGTTCTGATAACGCACAAAAGAGCAAATGTAGCTGGCTTGCAATCCCTGATCGTGTTTTCGTATCACATCACCTGCAACGCTTGAGGTTAGGACAAACAGTGAGGACCACTAATCATTCTCGCTTTTGCAACCCTAAGTCCATAAAGCTTCGAGAGACTTTCCTGGTTGAGCATGCTGACCCCACTTGCCCCAGACCTGAAATCTGAGATGGAGCCTGCCGTAGGTTTGAAGTGCTGCGCACATCTGGAATCTTTGCCGACCTGCGCGAGTGTAAGAGACGAGATCTCTTCGTCAATCCTACGCCACCCTACGCCGCTAAGGCCCTGAACCCAACCCTAAACCCTAAACCCTAAAGCCTATGAGCCCGAAACCTTAAGCCTTCAGTGCCCAGGAGACCTTGGCTGACTTGTGCAATGCCCTGGCCGCCAGCTCCCAGTCATCTTTGGATCCGAGGCACCTTTAGTTTTGGGGTGTTAAGGCTTTAGGGTTTTGGGGGTTTGGGCAAATCAGCAAGCTCATAAGGTTTAAGGTCTAGGCTGTAGGGTTAGCTTCGGCATCGGCTCTTGCATGCCGGCCTCAGCCAAGATTGAAGGTCGTGGTCTGGCTAGACTTGAGTCTGGTAGCTAAGGGGTTTGGGGATTCGGGGTGTAGCAGCTTCCAGAGTCCAATGTGCCTAATGCATCTAATCGCATCTAACCTTTGGTGCGGCTGCTGTCAGGGCAAGTTGAGTTCGAAACCCTAAACCCTATAAACCCTAAGATCCTTGAAGCATATAATTAAACCCCAAACCATATCGCATGTAAACCCCAAGCATCCCTAAGCCCTAGAGCTGAAACTTCAAGACTTCAACCCTTACACCCCTAAGGAGCTGCGGTCAAGCTCCGGAGCCGCAGGCGGCTAATATAATATAGGGCCTAAGTAACTACCAATACTCGTTCGGGGTTCCATATTTTGATTACACTGTATATAATATGGCACGAAGTCCTATGAAGGCCCCTTTCCTGGGTAGGTAGGTAGGGTAGGGTAGGGTAGGGTAGGGTAGGGTAGGGTAGGGTAGGGTGGGGTAGGGTAGGGGTGGGTGGGGCAGGGTAGGGTAGGGGTGGGTAGGGCAGGGTAGGGTGGGGTGGAAGGAGGTAGGTAGGTAGGCAGGTAGGTGGGGGGGGGGTGTAGGTAGGTAGGTAGGTAGGTAGGTAGGTAGGTAGGTAGGTAGGTATATGTAGTATGTTGGCAAGTAGGTAAGTAGCTAGGTAGGTAGCTCGGTCGGTAGGCATTTGCGATAGGATCCCAACAGCTGGATCCGGATGTCCAGCGGCCCAAAGCTCACACGAACCAACCCCAAACTGGGTCCGGGTTCTTGTTAGGGGATTCAATTTTTAGTTACCGTAAGAAGGAAACCATATTATTGTTTACGCTAGATCCCCATAATGGTAATTTGAATAAAACCCCTCAACAAGACCCAGCAAACCTTATCTGAAGGCGTGAGGAGCCGGCCATGCGAATCAAGGTACTTGGGGGCTTCGGGTGTGTTCAAGAACAGGTCGCACTGGATGAGCTGATTAATTATAGCATATTAGAGCAGCTAAAGCGTAATATCATCCAACTTCCCATTTTGTAAAGGGCCCTAAGTTAGGCTTTCGCATTGAGAGAATTTAGGGGTATTCTAGTTGTCAAGGTTCAGAGGTGAGGGGCCTGTGGTTCGAGGTCTTCAGCACAGGAGGGTTTAGGCCAAGGGCTTGGCTTTGCGGTCCAGGGCACCCTGACCCCTCAAGCCTAAACCCGTCGAACCCCCCCTAAACCCTAGGTTTGGGGTTTTGGTTGATTTTAGCCGCTCGTCGGATCTGTGGCCGTAGCCTGACAAGCCGCAACCCGAGGAAGACACGAGACCTGCGGTAAGGTGATGATGTGTTCAATCGAGCTTTTGACCTTACTTAAACTTTCGTCTAGTTTTGCCGATGGAGACGCCGCAGGTGGATGTGCTAATAGGCCTAGGAAAGCCTGTTTTGGCACAGGCGCCCCGAACAGAAGTGAAGTAACCTGCTCATTGCAGCTGCCTGAGCCTACGAACCTTCTGGATTGTTAGACCTGGTACTCCTGGCCCCTGAACTGCTTGAACCCCAGATGTCTCAGCTGGCCCCGAGAAGATGCTATGAAACACGTGAGCAGTAGCTTTTTTGTGCGTTGGCATTACGTTCTTTGGAGTTGTTGAGGGTTTGTGATGTTTGGGGCAAAACTTAGGCAACGAAAAGAGGCCAGAGCAGCTCAAGAGTGTGTGAAGTTGCATGGTGGAGGTTTCTTTGCCCTAATTAGATCGGGTCGGTATTTGTGCCCCGTCATGCCGCCGGAGAATGCCTGACCTCGTAGATGTGCCGACGTGATGGGGTCAGTGCACCGCCCTTCGAACCGGACAAGCCTCGCCCGCATCGTTCGAGAGTCCAAGCCCTGAAGGCCCTAAACCCGAAACCCAAAGCCCTAAAACCTGAGATCCTAAACCCCTGGGAGCTCCCGAAGAGCAGAGCTTGCAGAGGTGCCCGGACGACCTGCTGAGATCAAGGCCTCAGGGGTAGCTTTTGGGTGTCGGGGGTCGGGGTTTAGGGTTTAGAGTTTGGGGTTTAGGTTCCTGCTCCGGGCGAAGTGGAAAGCTTGTTGCAAAAAGGTTCCTGCAGCCAGGCTTAAAGTCTTAAAGTTTCGAATGCCTGTGAGAGAGAGGGAGAGAGAAAGAGAGAGTTTGGGGTTTAGGGCTCAGCTTCAGGGAAGTGGGAAAGGGGATCTGGGGCATAGAAGGGCGCTTTGTTGCGTTTGACTAGTGCGGGTTATTGTATATAAGGGGTCCCATGAGGCCCTTGAGAAAGAGCTCGGTAGGGTATGAGGTCTGGGGGTCTTGAATTCTACAGGTGTGGGCTTTAGGGCTTTGGGCTTTAGGGTTTGGGACTTAGGGCTTGGGGGGCTTGGGGTGTAGCAGTTAACCGATGCGGTCTCCCCAGTTGCGCGCAATTCTCGGTACTGCCTGTCGTGCATCGACACTCTTTGTGGTCGATCTCGCAGGCTAAACCCTGAAACCCTAAACCCTAGACCCTAAAAGTAGATAGAAGTTTTCGTGTTATGATGAAAAGACTTTCAGATTTCAGAGGTTTTTCCAAACCCGCTGGAGCCTGCAAACATCCCTAACCCGAAAGTTCCTAAAGCGCCCCTGCAGCCTTTAGCACCCAGAGAACCCAATACCCCTTAACTTGCATTAAGGAATATACCTTAAATCATAATAATAATAAGGCCCCTATAATTTAAGGTATATTCCTGAATTCCCTTATAGAGACCCGTATAGATCCCTTTAAGGCCCCCATAATTTAAGGTAAATTCCTTAATTAAGATGTACTGGGTTCTGGGAAAACGGCGTGAGGCCCCAAGAGCAGATCCGTTCTTGCCTCGGGGGTTGCTTATAGGGCCTCAGGGCCAGTTTTCAGGGTTTGTTGGGTTTAGGGTTTCTGGCTTTTCGGGTCTAGGGTTTTAGGGTTTATAAGGTTTAGGGCTTATGGCTTTTAGGGTTTAAGGTTGAGCTTCCGGTTTGGTCACAGATGAGAACGTTTTCGAGCCGCTGGGAAGCTGATTAGATGTGCGGGTCTCGGCCACGCCGCAGAGTTCGAGTTTTTTCCAATCCGCAAAATCATTAAGCCTGAAACCCTGAACATGCTAAATCCTAGCACTCAGCCTGAAAGACCAGTGTTGTTCTGGATGCCTGGCTGACTATTCGGGTAGTAGTCGTATTATTCTTCGTGTTAATAACAAAAGTATGATAGCAGTTATCGCCACCATTGTTCTTATTCGTAATGCAGTACTATTATCAACTTAGCCTTGCGAGGAGGGGGCTGCCCTGGACGCGCAGGAGGCTGGTTACACAGCTCCTGGCCGGTAGAGGAGGTTTTGCCGACTGGGTAAGTCCGTCAGAATTCCTGGTTTCGGCGTCCTGCAGAAGTGCTTTATAAAGGCGTTACAGGGCTTATAGAGCTTCACATAGGGTCTTACAAGGAAGTTGGCCATGGGAGCCAAAGGGCTGGGGTTTAGGGTTTAGCGACTAGGTTTTCAGGCTTTAGGAGGGACATCCCGGGCGACAACCCGCTGCAACAAAGGGTTTGGTAAGGGGCAACAACAAAGGTTGTATAAGGGTGCCATGAGTGAGATGTTTTACGGCCGATCATGGGAAGGTTGAGGTATTTATTCAGCCGCACAGCCCTTTGCACTTTATCCTACTTCAGAGAAGGATGCCCGTCGTGACACTCCAACAACTGGTACTTTCCCATCGTCTGCTTGCCCAATTTGGGGTTGATTGGTTTAGGAAACCCTGCGTGTCTCTTTTGAGTCCAAGCATGTCGCGAGAGCAGGAGGAGGGAGCAGCTTTGCAAAGGCAGCGGCACGCAGATTTTCACCGACAAGGTAACAGTAGCTAGGCCTGGCCACCTTAGGTTTTAGCAACATGTATAGAATCCTGTAGAGGGGCCCTAGTCTAAATTATTCAGGCCCCGTCATGACTCCTTTTCCCAGGTTGACCAGCTACGAGCTGGAATGCGCCTGCAGGGAGTAGTTCGAAACGTTGTGGCTTTCGGGGCTTTCGTGGATGTGGGTGTGGGCCACGATGGGCTGCTGCATGCCAGGGCCTCAGTACGGGCTGTTTCCCGCACTGCCTGGATCAAGGTTTCGCCTTGAGTGGTTTCATGCTTACTTCAAGTCCCATGCTGATGGCAGGTGGGGCCTTCGAAATCGTTTGCATTCCATGTAATGCCGAGCAAGACACGAGGATCCCATGTCAGAAGAACCGCATATGCCTTCTTACGCCTGCGCCGAGATATCAAAGTTTCCCTTGGGGGAAGCTGCGGCCAAAATCGCCGTGAACAGCCCCGTGGAGGTCACGGTGTTGCCCTGGCCTCGGCTCGTTGCGTTGACTAGCATCAAGGATATGAGGGAGTGCATATGTATGTATGTATGTATGTATGTATGTATGTATGTATATATATATATACATATTTCTAAGCAGGAACGCTGAGTGTCGACAAGATCAAGGAGGCCAGAGCTGAGCTGTTGGTGGAATCAAACTTGATACCCTAAACCTTTCCGCCTGTTACTGGCTTGCTTGTCCTTGCAGGTGCGGGAAAGGCAAAGTGGCGGATCGGCCTGTCAATGAGATGAGAAACCGTGCCACTGCATTTCCGCACATGTTCTTTGCAATCGACGTTCCCAATCTGCCAATCTGATAATTAGCTAAATTAGCTTTAGAACGGCTTGACGCCATTCATTGTACAGAGTCGGCCCGTCGTGTCGGCTTGCGTAGCCGGGATTTTCAAGTTTCAAGAAGGTGTTCAGGGGGCAAGCTGCCCACGAAGAGTAATTACTCTATAGCGGGTAGGAGTACAGAAAGTTGTTCATTGGTTCCTTGTCTTGTAAAGGGGTTACCCAGAATTGAGACGGAGTGCAACATTGAACATAGCACATGGAGGATGTCACTTATAAGCACTAAAAGCTGCAACGGTTTGATGATGCACAACGTTTTCCTGTGTCGGCATCATTTTTCTTTTGTCAAGTTTACCAACCGCAGCCCATCTGTGTAGGCTTTGACCGGGTATTAAGAGCCTCTCAGCTCAGCCATGTAGCCTCTAATCCTTAACCCGGAGGTCAGCGTTGCGGGTTTGTAGAGTTAGAAGTGCCAGAAAATATGTGTATGGGCCTGGTGCCTAAAGCCCAATCAGCTGGCGATGCCTGCACTTTGAAAGTCAATCAGCTGCCGATGCCTGCACTTTGAAAGTGGCCACATGAAGCTTGCTCCAGACACCTTCAGTGTCCAATTGGTAACACCTCAATGCACGAGTCTACCTTCCATTTCCTGGTGTGCTTTTCGCGGCCAACAGCCCATCCGAAGCCCTCGCTGCAAAATCCTGCGTGCCCCAGCAAACCCCTGCAGGAGTGATGGAAAGCCCCATAATTCCTTGAAGCCAACATCTTCTTCAAAATTATTCAAACCAAGAGTCATCGGCCCTTCGCCTCGAACGAACCTGTCCGAAATGCGGGAGGAACCCGAGACTCGGAGGCAAAAATGTTGCCTCGAAGACCTGAGCCTCAAATACTTGTACCAAGGATGCCCCCGATTAAGAAGGCAGGGCAAAGGGGACGAAGCATTGAGGTGTGCACTCTCGCTGGCTCAGACAGATAGTTTGTGCCACAGTTTCTTCAAAGAGGCTTGCTGCTCCCAGACATGCCTGAGCTGAACCTACCCTGAACCTTGTTCAGGTAAGGTAAACTTAGCCGTGAACACGGGTCACCAGTGCCGGTTTCCAACTGCAAATCCTGAATGCAAGAGCACATGCCCAAACCCCAACGACAGCGCCGAGCAATTGAACCCAGCATGTCCTTTCAAGCGCTGTGTCCCTACGCGTCGCCCGTATGACAACCGTATGAATATAGGGCTTCGAGGAATCAATTACATAGAGCCCAGCCGCAAAAATCAGTAAGACTATATGTTTAACATAGCTAGAGCAAGATATTGCGCAAAACCCTTGTCTACTTATTAAGGTCCCCGTATTGCATGTTCCACTTATATGGAAGCTCGCCTTTGCTCTTGAATTGGAAGGGTTTCGGTTCCAGACGGGTCTACCGCCAAAGCCGCTGCAGCCCTTGTACCAAGAATCTTTCCATTTAGAGTCTACATGAATAAGGCTTTTAAGGGGTCTTGATTCGGTCTTAATCATAGTCTCTCGTTAATCGAATTTTGATTTAAAAGACGGTTCTCTTAACTACGGAGCTTGATCTGTTTATGGAGAAGCCTGAATAGCTACCCATACTATATTCCTTAGAGATTAATACTATAGTATACCCCCCGAAAACCCTACCCCTATCATATAATGGAGAGCTTGCGAGCCTCAAGGCGGACCCTGTCCAGGCTTGTGGTTTCTGCCTGGAGGGACGTGGGTGGCCGTCCGGGGAGCCGAACCCTTTCTCTGTTCCAAACCTTGGGGGCCACATGACCGTTATGAGTAGGGGCCCTATACCCTTATACTATGAGTCCCTATATGGTTATGTGAACCTTAAACACTTTTGGGGTTCATTTCGTCCTGAAGGAACGGTTACTTGACGCCTAAACCGTCTAAACTTTAAACGGCTTCTTGAAGATTGAGCGAAGTGTACATGTGCATTTACATACGTTTGAATGGCAGATTGTGTGTTGCGACGAGTTCCCTCGCCAGCTCACAGGACTCTTCTCCTTGGGTACCCATAAGCAATCTAGATGTCCAGAAAGCCCCTCAACATCCCTCAACCCTAAGCCCATAAACCCCTACTGCCTGAGCCCCTAAGCATCTAGTGTTTATACTATTATAATTAAGACTTTAGGGGATTATTACAAACACACCTTGCACCCTGAACCCGAAGTTGGACCCAAAACCCGTGCTCCCGCTGGCTGACCAGCATGGATGGCTTCCCAGTTTCAGGGCCCACAGATAGAGATGCGGGGAAAACATGAAGCGCGGGCCTTTTGCTGGGATTCCGGTGCTTTTGAAGTTGTAACCCCACAAGGAACGCAAACAAAAACAGGCTTCAGTGTATTTTTTCCAGCTTGTAGGGTTTCTGGAGCGCTTTTTAGGGTTTATGGTTTTTTATGGGCTTACTGCAGGTGTCAGTGTTTGTAAATTTGTGGGTTTCAACCTAAACTTTACCAGAGCCCAAACCTGAACCGTTTGTTGCAAAATCAGAGGCTCTTGGATCTCAATCCTCAGTGGTTTTGGCCTTGAGAGACCCACAGAACCCATGCGCCTTAATTAAGGAAGATACCTTAAATTAAAAAGGGCCTTGCCATTATGATTTAAGGTATATTTCTTAATTAAGGGGGATTGGGTTCTTTGGGGAGCTGGGCACTTCCGTGGGTGTGAAAGGTCAGAACCTTCGACGCTCCATCGTCATGCCGAGTCCGTGGCAGTCTTAGAAGTTTAAGGATCCTACTATTTAGGGTACTATATTAGGGTCCCCTATTTTCGGAAAACCCCCATATTTTAGGGATCTTCCGGGTTTTGCAGGCTTTCGGGGCAGATCAGGGCGACAAATTCGCAGCCCGGCGACTCCTGCAAGACCCTGCCCTGTGAATTGAGAGACATCTGTTTCAGGGTTTAGGGTTTGGGGCTTTAGGGCTCTAGGGTTGAGGGTTGTGAATTGAGAGTCATGTGTTTTGCTGGATTACAGCAGGCACCTCACGAAAGCAGCATGCCACCCAAACCACCTCCATGGAAGACAAAAACTCCGCCACTCATTCGGGAAAAGTAGGTGCTATGATGGGACCCCAGATATGCCCATGCGACCCGACCATTCAGCCCACAAATAAACCTTTCTCCCACAGCCTCTTCCAGCCCTACGACAATCTACAGTTTGAGCTTCAAGGGTGCTTCAGGGTTTATAAGGCTTTCAGGCTGGGTTCTCATATGAGCTTTCAGTTGGCTTCAAACAGGAACAGCCGTGAAGGGGGTCCTACATAGGCCTTCTGATGAGGTCTGGACCAGTGCGCTTCTACCTGGTCAGCAGGCAAGGGAAGTTTCAAGATTCTGCTCATGGGTAATCGTGTATCGGGGTTCGTTTTTCTCAGATGTCTGGGCTGAGAACCAGTATTCCAGCTGCATGAGGAGTCTGTCCAGGTGAAAGGAGCAGGGGCAGTTCCGTAGTAAGCCTCGTAGATCCCTGAGAGATCGGGGACTTGTTGGCCTTGGAATCGACTTTTTTGTGTATGGGGTTCCGAACCCGGCAGATTGTGAAGCAGCCGGACTGATTGACATACGGCTCCTTCAGGACCATAGGTTCCTGTGCTGCAACCATGGGACACCCTGAACAGATACATCCGAACTTCCTCATTCCTAAACCCAAAGTCAAGACCCTGAACCTTAAACCCTAAACTTCCGAACCTGAACCTGAACCACACACCACAAATCCTTAACTCCAACACCCTAGACTTAAAATGCTATTCCTGACAGCAAATGAGCCACGAGAGTAAAGACAGGTTCTACCCGCCGAGCACGCGGCCGTTTCCTGAGCGGAAAAGAAAGATTTCAGAGAGCGATCGCAGTTGTGAGCTTTCAACTGGTTGCAGAAAGTAATGGCTAATGCTTAATCACTTCACTGCTGCTGCTGTTGCTCCCCCTCGTCCTCTCCCTCCACACCTCTGCCTCCTCCCGTAGTCTCCTCCTCCTCCGCCTCCGTCCCCTCCTACTACGACAACCACGGCACCACGACGACTACTGGTGCGACTGCTGCCGCCCTGAGCACTGGATCTAGGCCTATGCGCTCGAGGGTTTGGCAGACCAGTTTGGCGTCCGCCTTGAGCTCGAGGCCTTTCCGTGCACTGGAGGTCCAAGAGAACCAGGATACTCTTCGGTACGTACTGTATTACCGTAGGTTTCGGATTTAGGGTGTGGGGCATCAGGGTTTGGGTTTTGGGTCAGTTTGGGCTTGTCAGGTACAGTACGTGGTACAAGCGCGGGCTTTGAGCTTTGGTTCGGATTAGGGTTGTAATTATGGGTTTAGGATTTAGGGCTGCGCATGCCATGAGGCCCGTACTTTGATGCTTATTGGTCCACCCTAAACTTCCTAAACAAACCTTCATCCCTAGTCTTTAAAGGGCCATCACGCTTAAAGCACAAAGCTTAAACCCTAAACACCTTAAGCCCTATAGAACCGTAAACACTACCTTATTGGTCTTGTGTCCTGGCGCTTGCGAGTCCCGGTTGTGGCCGTCGACTACGCCGTTTGAGCCGGTGGGCTTCTTGCAGTGCCCTTTGAAGTGAAGTAGGGTTTGTTTAGGGTTTTGGGCCATGGAACTGGCAGATCTTTTTGGAGTGGCCTCTTGGTTGCAAGCTTCTGGTTTCGCCACTTTTTCTGTCGACCTGGTCATGGCTGCGCAACCTTCAACCCCATGTGACGCTTTGGGGCGCGATTCACAGCGGTCGTCTCAGTCAGTCGCTGTGATGCGATCTTGCCAAAGCCCAGGCCGGAAAGAATGTGTTGGTCACTGGCGGCGGCCGCGGCATCGGTGAAATGATCGCAGAAGGAAGTGTGCTCGTTTCTTCGCGGGTTTTCAGGTCCTTTTTGCCTAGGCCAGGGCCCCATAACACAGCAGAGCTCCCAAATCTCCGACGCAGCTGTCTTGCTAGGTTACCAGAAGGTGCAGGCCAAAGATGAATCCGGCAGACTTTCCGACAGGTCACTCGATTCACCCTTCTTCGGCTGCGACACTTAGGGTACCGAGAAGCTTGAGCCCAAAAATAGTGTTGTCTGATTCTGTAGTCGACTGCAGTGTCTCAAATGTTCAATCCTATCAGCCCTGAAGTTTCAACTCTTGGGTTCTCAGCAGCAAACCCTAGATGGAGCAGCATGCCTTCAACAAAAAACTGATGTTTGAGGTCTAAAGTATTGGGCACGATGGCTAGACTCTAGAGGTATCCCCTCATAGTCCCAATTGGGATGTCAGTATAGTATACCGTATACCCCGAAGTGCTAGCACACGGGCCTTGATCATTTCCCTGACTTACAATAAATATACCCCAGCATCCCATTCCAACTTTTTAAGGCCCTTACTTGAGTCCAAGTAGTGACGCAAGCCACAGAAAACGCCAGGATTGGTCGTGAACCGGTGTTTCGTCATCATCAGTTCACGGGATGCAAAGCAGTGCGAAGCAACCGCGTCACGTCAGGGGCCTCAGTGATACAGGGGCGGCATTTGTAGCCGAGGTGCTAAGGACGACATCTCAAGTTGAGTGGTTCCTTCTTCGGGCCCGAGATACTGCTCTCACTTGCTGTTGTGCGGAACCTAGGCTTGCCAAGCTTTATGTCGATAAACCTCGCAGTTTCTTCGCAGTTGTAGAGCCGATTCTCGGTCGCCTTAATCTTCACAGAAGGTAGTTGAAGGGTCCCCAAGCCCCGACCACTTGGCCGCGTGCCGAAAAATCGTTCTTCATTCTCTGTCATGCCAAGGTCTGAATGCGCTGGGGAAAGGAAAATGTGTGGCTTTTGGCAGCGATTTGGTCACGCCTGCTGGGGTCGAGGCAGA
This sequence comes from Symbiodinium necroappetens, assembly GCA_905231915.1. Taxonomy (NCBI): domain Eukaryota; class Dinophyceae; order Suessiales; family Symbiodiniaceae; genus Symbiodinium; species Symbiodinium necroappetens. The sequence goes on from CAJNJA010067475.1 coordinate 21,310, forward strand.
TGGAGGGCACTTGGGTTTGGCCTTACAAGGGCTATGTAAGGTTGTCATGCAAACTGCGATTCAATTCAGCCGGAGGCTCATGAGGTGTATAGCTGCATCATAAACGGCATGGGATTCCAGCGTCAATTCTGGGCTTTGGCCGCAGGTCGTCGGGTCGTAAGCAGTATGCCCTTGAGGTACCTCGCCCTCGCCTCTTCGGGTTTGTCTTGCGCTGCAGGGTCCCGGGCAAATCGCCAGACTCTCATACGGGCCATATACCGGCCTGACTCGTTAGTAAGAGTACTTCTTTGGTCATGTTTTTGCAATGTATCGCAACTGTGTGAAGTTGCTTTTTGCCATCATCCTCAACTGAAGCCAGAATCCATCACCTTCAACCCCAATATCCCAAAAGCCCCAAGGCCCCACTCACTCTCTCTCTCTCTCTCTCTCTCGCTCTCTCTCTCTCTCTCTCTCTATATATATATATATCTATATGCATGTCAAGCCCCAAAGCACAAACCCATAAACCTAAGACCCGACGATCCCGAGGAACAACCCCCGAATCTTCAAAGCCCCTAGCCCGAAGTCAGCCCGGGGTCTTGGATTTGTAGGGTTTTGGCTTTAGGGTTTTCCAAACTGACAAACCGCTGCAAGCCTTTGCCAGCCCGAAGTCCTGACAAACTCTAGGGTTTAGGGTCTAGGGTTTAGGGTTTTGTTTGCCCCTAAACCCCAAACCCCGGGTAAAGAATCTCTGATCGTCGATTAGGTTCGGCATGCCCCCCTTTGGAGCTTTTGATTCTTGGAGCCCCTGGGCCTATGTGTACTCCTTGGACAGAGATTTGCATGCCTGTGTCACGCCGACCCGGCCGTCTCGAACCTCGGATGGCTAGTCCGAGTTGCGAGGGCGTACACCGCGCCCTGCTAAGCCCTAAGAATGCAGCCATAAACCCAAAACCCTAAAGCAAAAACCCTAAACCCCTAAGCACCTTAAGCCCTAAACCCCTAAGCCCTAAACCCCTAAACCCGGACCAGAGTTGCGGAGACAGGCCCTAGCCGCGAAAGTGAAGGAGCTTACTGGAGGCCGGACTTCGGGTTGACGGCTTGGGGTTACCATGGAGGTCGCTTTGTTGGGGATACATGCATCTAGAAATGTGTTCAGGTGGAGATGGATGGATGGATGGGTGGATGGATGGGTGGATGGATGGGTGGATGGATGGATGGATGGATGAACGGATGGATGGATGGATAGATGGATGTTTTCTGTACATACATACGCATGTATATGTGGATATGTATGCATATGTGCGCATACACGTGTGTGTATATTTATACAAGTATGGGACATGGACAAGTATATGAATAAATAGATAGATATCCATATACATATGCATATATA
>CAJNJA010067486.1:0-22684 GCA_905231915.1 Symbiodinium necroappetens
CTAGTCCTGCTTCGGGTGGTTGTGGGTGGGTTCCACGTTACGAAGACGGCGCGACCCACGACCACTCCATGGGTGGGGCGCGCCGTGGCACTGTGACACACCCTAAACCCTAAACCCTAAAGCTTCTGGACCCCAAGGTCCGAACCCCACTTGGGGACCATGGGACTCGGTAAGTCAAGGCTTTAGGCTTTAGGCTTTAGGCTTTAGGGTTTTCGGGTTTTTAGGGTTGCGGGGTTTAGGGGTTTAGGGGTTTAGGGTTTAGGGTTTAGGGGTTTAGGGGTTTAGGGGTCAGGAGTTTAGGGCTTAGGGTTTGGGTACTGCCCCTCATACAGTAACAGTCCATAATGGGGCTACTACTAAGGGTCTCTTATATATATATATATATTTGTATCCATCTCAACTGTTACTGAGTGGGGGCAGTATCCAAGTTAAGAGTACCTCAACTGGGATTACTTGGAGGTTCCTTGGTAGCTATAGGTGGGGTTGTAAGTCCCCTGATATGGGTCATAAATAGGGTTGCCCTACTTCTAACCCCACTTAGAACTACCCATGCACCTCCAAGCATACGTATTTCTAGCTACAGTTACCTCTTATATATCCCCTGTTGCTAAGTCCCATGACCCTCCAAGCAAAGCCCCATTCTAGCCCTGAACCCTAAACCCCTAAACCCTAAACCCCAAACCCCAAACCCTAAAACCCTAAACCCCAAACCCTAACCCCGAAACCCCTAAACCCCTAAACCCTAAACCCCTAAACCCCAAAACCCTAAACCCCTAAACCCCTAAACTCTAAACCCTAACTCTGAGGGCAGGGCCCAGGTTGCCGATCCTGCGCCCAGAATGAACCGGTGTTGGGAGTTCTGTTGATAAGTTAGGGACGGTTTAGGGTTTAGGGGTTTAGGGTTTAGGGGCTTAGGGCTTTTAGGGTTTAGGGTTTAGAGTTTAGGGTTGAGGTTTAGGGCTTTTAGGGTTTAGGGTTTAGGGTTTGCTTGGAGGTTCATGGGTAGTTATAAGTGGGGTCATAAGTCCCCTAAGTTGGGTTATAACTTTGGTTACCCTAATTATAACCCCACTTTTAACTACCCATGAACCTGCAAGTAGGGGGTTAAAGAACTACCAATACTTGTGTTTTTTTTGGGGGGGAGGGGGGTCCTTATTATGGGTATAGTATGATATACCACGAAACCTTGTTCCTCACTTCAAGTACCCGGCTGTGATGATGCGCTTGCCCCACCCATTCCCGGGGGTGGTGGCTAAAGAACCCTGTTACTAGAACCCAAATCTTTCTTGCGATTCTAACAATTCTAAAGGACCAGTGATTGGTTAAGGAACACAATAATAAAATCAGAGAGCCAGGGACTAACTACAATAATAGTAGTACAGTTTCAAAGGGTTCCTGCCTGGGGGTTGCATTATTTTTGAAAAGGGGCTATTAAACTAAAGCCAAGTATCATCCTTCTTGCAATCCTCTGGCTCCTCCCGTTAAACCAGAAGCCCCTCAGCCCTAAGCCCTAAACCACTAAACCCTAAACCTTCCTCTGAGCCCTAAACCCCTAAACCCTAAACCCAGATAGACCCCCAGACCCCTAAACCTCTAAACCCGGAAAACCCTGGCTTAGGGTTTAGGCTTCAACGGCCAGGTCGCCCGATTCAGCGGCTTTTGGGGCTTCAGGGCTTGCGGTGCTTATAGGACTTTGAAGTATGTTTAAAGGGCTTAGTGCCTTTAGGGTTTAGGGTTTTTAGGGTTTTAAAGGCTTTTAGGGCCTTTAGGGTTAAGGGTGTAGGATATTCAGGCTTCGGGCAATCCTCCTCAGCCTACCATCCTGGGCCCCCTGCGCATGACGGCCGCAGGACACAAGGAACACTGCCAAAACACTGTGGAGGCTTTAGGGATTAGGACAGGGTTTAGGGTTTAGGGTTTAGGGTTTGGGTTTAGGGTTTAGGGTTACGGGTTTAGGAACACTGTAGAGGCTTTAGGGATTAGGATGGGCCTTTCGCAGAGAACCCAATACACCTCAATTAAGAAACACACCTTAAATTGTAGGGGCCTTAAGCCTTAAGGTTTTGATTTAAGGTATATTCCTTGATTAAGGGGTATTGGGTTCTCTGGTTAGGGTATGTTATAGTATACTTATATTACGGAACCCTGAGGAATAGTATTCTGTCCTGCGGTCTGAATAGTATTGCTAGTGAATTTCAGGCTTGTATACCAGATCCCCAACAATTCCCAAGCAGGGGATCCTGAACCCTGACACCGCCCGAAACCTAAGTCCAGACCATAATCATAAGCATAATCATAACATTAGGCACGTTTTCTCTTGTGGAGGCCTGCCCAAACCCCAAAAGCGTCCTATCTCCGCAAGATAAGGCGATTTTGCTTTGTGGAGGCCTGCTCAAACCCCAAAATCGTCCTATCTTGGCGAGATAGGCACGTTTTCCTCTGTGCAGGCCTGCCCAAACCCCAAAATCGTCCTATCTCGGCGAGATAAAGCGATTTTGCTTTGCGGTGGCCTACCCAAACCCCAAAATCGTCGTATCTCGGCGAGATAGGCACGTTTTCCTCTGTCCAGACCCACATGTTGCCCTGTAGAAGCTTCTTTGCTTCGGCAACTTTTTCTGCTTCCAGGCTAAAAGAGCCTAATTTAAGAAATTTTTTCAGGGTCTGACCCAGCGCAGATTGCTGATTGTATCCCAGGTGAATAAGAATATCTAGACCCTCGTTCTAGGAACCCGATTTCTTATCAAATCCCTCGACCGTATGGTATAAGCTAGACTCCTGAATTATCAGGCATATGTGTACTACTAAACCCTAAACCCTAAACTCTAAACCCTAAGGGGTACTGGTTCTCACTTCCCTGCCTGCGAGGCCACCGGCGCTGGCTCGACGGGAAAGGCGGGGGAGGTCACCGGGAAGGGCGCCGCCGGGAAGGGCGCCTTAGAGTTTCCCCTTGGGGGGTCTTTCGGGTTTAGGGCTTCGGGCCTTTAGGGTGTTTAGGGTTTAGGGCTTCAGGTTTAGGATTTAGGGTTTCGGGCTTAGGGTTTAGGGCCTTTAGGGTTTCGGGTTTAAGGTTGGCTTGGGGTTTAATGTTTAGGGCTTCGGGTTTAGGATTTAGGGTTTCGGGCTTAGGGTTTCGGGTTTAGGGTTTAGGGTGTTTGGGGTTTGGGGCCTAGGGCTTTGGGTTTAGGGATTTGGGTTTCGGGCTTTGGGTTTCGGGTGTTTCGGGTTTCGGGTTTAGGGCTTGGGTTACCGTTAGAGGTTGCTAGAAGGTTACGAAGAACCATGCACCTTGAGAACAGAGAACTCGGTGTATGCCAAGCCCTCAAACAAAAGCCATAACACCCTTAACCCTAAACCTAAACCCTAAGCCCTAAACCCTAAACCTAAACCCTAAACCCTAAACCTAAACCCCGACACCCTAAACCCTCAAATTAAACCCAAAATTAAGGGACAATAGGAGGGACCCCTAGAAGGGACCCCTAATCCTAATACCCTCTATAAACCTTGCATACCCCCCCATACAACCCCAAGGGCCCCCTTCTCTCCATTTAGCCCCTTGCCCATGAAACCTGAACCCCAACATCCAAAACAACCCTCAAAGTACTTAGCTCCTAAAGCCCCTGATTAAACCCTGAAGCCCTAAAAATTCAGAAACCCTCAGACCCGTAAACCCCAAAAATCCAAAACTCCCGAAGCCGTGAAGCCCTGAAACCATGATGCAAGCCCCTGAGTGTCCCCACGGGCGGGGGCTCCGCCAAGGATGTGGTAGGCACCAGTGGTGGAATCTGAGACGGGTGTCGGGTCCCGATGCTACTAAAGGGTACTTTAGAGCCCTCGCAGGGGTCTGGGAACACAGGAACCCGAAACCCTAAACCCTAAACCCTAAATCCCCAGACCTAAAACCCTAAACCCTAAAACTCCAAAACCGCGCAGTGCAGGGATTGTGTTTAGGACTGTAGGGTAACGCTTTGGGCTTAGGGCGCCAGGGTTTGGATTCGGGGTTAAGATTGAATTGGGGTGTCGGATCCCAGGGGGTCCATAACGGGTTTAGGGTTTAGGGTCTAGGGGTTTAGGGTTCAGGGGTTAGGGTTTAGGGTCCATTTTCTACTACCATTATGGAATTGGGTCCCAGAAGACCTGTCTTGTTATGGTTTTGGGGACCCAATTCCATCATAGTAGTGGTCAACTCCTCCTAGATTGCAAGCAACACTATGATACACTGTGGTATACTGGAATGTGTTAGGGTCTAGTAATATACTATAATGAGTCTTTGGTCGAGTATAAAACAAACCACGATCTAAAACAGGAGCAAACCCAACGTCCACCAGCGCCACATGGCTACTTTGGGGATCATGGGACTTAGTAAGCAAGGTTATACGAGGGCTTCGGGTGTAGGGTTCAGGGTTTCAGGGCTGAGCGTTTAGGGTTCACGGTTTAAGGGTTTAGCAGAGCATGAAACATAGTAAGTCAGGTTATAAGTATCTTAATTGGGGTTATAAGTATCTTCAAGTGGGGTGATAAGCATCTTAATTGGGGTGATAAGTATCGTAATTGGGGGGGGGGGTTGTATAAGTATGTGGAACTATCGTTATCTTATTTATGTTATTTATAACCTTAGTGACGAAGTCCCACGATACTTCAAGAAATGGCCTCCAGAGTTGGAGTAGGCCTCTTTTCAAGGGATCCAAAGGGGATCTGCAGGGTTCCTCTGAAACTTCTCCAAGAGAGGTATGGGGGTTTTGATGTAGGGGCCTTGATAATCAGAAGAGCATTTGGGGGTACATTCGAGCGTTTAGGTTTCTATGTAAAAAAAGCAAGCCGCTGCATGGGAACGCCGGACCTCTGGGAATCCTTGATCTGAGCAGCTCCCGCTCATGAAAAGGTGAAAAGGTGATTTGGAATGGGGTTTGTGTTTGTGTGTGCATGTTGCGACATAGTTGCATAAACACTGTTAAATCAGGGAAGTTGTCTTACTAATGGATTCAGACTCTTGCTGAGCCAGATGAGACTGTAAAAGTGCCCCCCTAAAAAAGCCTACAAACGAAACCCGACCACCCCACGGGCACTAAAGCACCTCATCCCTTAAACCTTGTAACAGAGGGTTTAGGGCTGAGGGATTTTTGGGGTTTAGAGGTTTAGGGCTCAGGGATTTGAGGGTTTAGAGGTTTAGGGGTTAGGGTTTTTTTTGGGTGTTTAGGACTTACGGCTTAGACAGCCCCAAGAAAGAGTCATAAGAAGAGGGTCGCCTGATAGGCGCGAAAATGAGCCAACGCCATCTCAGGTGTGTCATCGTATACTTGGAGGTTCATGGGAAGTTATAAGTCGGGTTATAAAAGTAGGGTAACTGTCATTATAACCCATATTAGGGGACTTATAACCCCACTTATAACTACCCATGAACCTCCAAGTAAGGCAGAAGCCAGAAGCTGGGCTTCGGTTGGGGTTCAGGACTTCCATCGTCTCTTTGTACTGCTTGGGCGCTGAAGCGACGTTGCCACGGGATCACAAGGCTGAGACGTCGGATCCAAGGCATTCTGTCGTCATCCAACAACTCGCCGCGATGTGGCCGCATAGTCGATCTGGTACGTATTGACAAGATCCCGAACTGCTTCAGAGCTGTTTTGCGGAAACAGACAGGGCCCTCTGGCCGCGCGTTGCTCCTTGATCCTTTCTTTGTATTCCGAAGATGAAGCTAGCCGTGACATCTCCGTCAGCATCTCTAGGTCTAACAGAAAGGATGGTGAAGTGCGAGAAAGTTTGCATGCCGGTGAATCCGACACCTCGCAAGTAAGGCTGTAGGGCTGAAATTGTGGGCAACTCAAGAAGCGCGGCAAGAGCACTCGCCGAAACACTGCGAGAGTCAATCCAACAACAGTTCAGTTTGAGCCTGAAGGTTTAAGTTTAAGGTTTAGTGTTCAGGCTCTCATCCGAAACCTCAAAATCATAAAGAATAGGGTTTAGGCTTTAGCATTTGGGGCTTATGCGGGTGAGGGGTTATGACTTATGATGGTTGAAAGAAACCGTAAACCCTAAAACAAAAAAAAGGACAAACCCCAAGCGCTCTTTGCTGTGCCGACCTCACCGGGGCTCTCCGCGCCGGTAAGCGGTCCACCATCCTCAGACGATTTGCCGGGTTGCTAAGGGGTTTAATTTTAAGTTACCATAATGGGGATCTATAGTAAATAATACGGTTTCCTTGTTATGGCAACTTAAATTAAGGCCCTTGACAAGAGCCCAGTTTGGTGTACTGAGAGGCGGGGACTTACTTGGAGGTTCATGGCTTGTTGTAAGTAGGGTTATAGGGTTCCTTCAAGGGTTCTATAAGGGTTTAGGGTTTAGGGTTTAGGGGTTCAGGGGTAGTTATATGTGGGGTTATAAGTGGGTAACTGTAATTATAACCCAAATTAGGGGACGCATAATCCCATTTATAACTACCTATGAACCTCCAAGTAGTAAGTAGGTTATAAGTAGAGTTACAAGTGCCCCAAATGGAGTTATCCCAATTATCACCCTACTCAAAACAATTCCTCTGGGCCTCCAAGTAGGGTTAGCGGACTGAGAGGCCCCCCTTATAACTACGAATGAACCTCCAAGTAGCGTGAAAGCAGGAATCTATAACTGGTCTGAGTTTAGCGGTTTTGGGTTGAAGGTTCAATGCCGACTCCTGATTCAAAAACACCCTTCCTTTCTTTCAAAGTCTCAATATACTGACCCTTGCAACCTCTATAGTGATCATGAACATAACCATAATAAATAAGTACAAAATACTTGATAAACCCTAAACCCTAAAACAATAGATCAACATGCTAATCCCCCTCGAATCGAACCAGAGAAGCTTCCCTGATAACTCGAAGATTTGCCTGCTCTTCATTTGCACAAGCACATGGTTTACTGGGTTCTTGTTAAGGGATTTCATTTAAGATACCATAATAAGGAAAACGTATTGTTTACTGTAGATCCCCACTATGGTAACTTAAATTAATTCCCCTAACAAGAACCCAGTTTAGGGTTTTGGGATGAAGCTGCGAACGGAAAAGTAGTAAGACCGCAAGATCAGCTGTGTTCATTGAAAATGTTGCTCTATTGCTGTACCGTGTTAGTAGTGCATTTTTGCTGTTGTTTACCGTAAGAACAGTGGCGATGCAGTCTTATTAATAGTGTGACTGTTTTGCATGCAACAGCCAGCAACAATCACAACTACAGTGGCAAAACGGCAAGACAGGACAAATCCTTTGGTAATGCTCATGCATGTTGTCTTCTGTTGTAGTAGCAAACATTTCCAAAGCTGCCACAACTAGTGCATGCTGTTGGTGCCGACACAACTCTATGAAAACCCATCGTCTACAAATATGGAATGCCCAAGGCCCTACGTAGACAGACATAGGCTCCTGTTGTTTTGTTGTTTTCTTGCTGTGTTGTTTAGCTGTTTGGTGTTGTGTTGGTTGTCATGTTTTTGTCGCTTACTGTTTGTAGTTGTCGCTCTTGGGTTTGCCCTGGTTTTACAGTATTTCAGACGCTGTATAGGCTCCTCTTCGTCTAGTGTGGTATTGACTTTCTCTTCATACAGTGCGATATAGCGTTCGGTTAAAGCCCCCTGCACCATATAAGTATATATATATATGTGTATATACATATATACCCAGATGAAGATACGTGTAACTAGCACATACAGATCACTCTAACATGGGATTGACAGATAGATAGGTGTGGGCCAGTAGGAGGTTGCCATAAAAAATGTAAACAAGCATACATGTATATATATATATATATAATGAATATATCTATATATATATGTATGTATGTATGTATGTATGTATGTATGTATGTATGTATGTATAATCACGATTCCGGATCGGGGGCTTACGTATGGTGTACTCTGAGTCCTTCTCCGTCGTAGGAGTCATCCCTTTTGGTGGCTTGGCGTTTAGAGCTTTGGGTTCAAGGTTGGGTTTAGTTTTGGGGCTGCTATTTCATAGTAAAACACACTTAACTTAATGAACCCCAAGAAATTGGAAGCCGGATTAAGGACACTTAGTGCTGGGACTCCCTCTACAATGCTCTTAAGGATTGAGGCTATTGGGTTTCCAACTTTTGGGCTTCTACTGTAGGGGTTACAATGGGATACTGTACCCTCGACCCTAAACCCGAGCCCTAAACGACACTAATGGGCAGTTCTCTAAATTAGGGTCCTTTTCGGTGCCGTACTAGATTGGGGACCTCAAGAGGGACCCTAATTTAGAGAGCTACCCTAATTATTCAGACCCCTCGCAGTCGCGCGGGTGGCGCGCGTGGCTGCCGGAGCGGAGGGTCGAAAGTTGGAAGCACTTGGGTCGGCACGATGCTTATGGAAGCGTTGGCAGCATACCTGCCAGAGAGGTTCGGGGCTTAGGGGTTTAGCGTTCAGGGTTCCTAAACCCTAAACCCTAAACCCAATAAGCCCTAAACCCCAAACCCTAAACACAATAAGCCCTGAACCCTCTAAGCCCTAGAAGCCCTAAACCCTAAACCCTAAACCCTATAAACCCTAAGCCCCTAACCCAAAACCCTAAACCCTCTAAGCCCTAGAAGCCCTAAACCCTAAACCCCAAACCCTACACCCAATAAGCCCTAAAAGCCCTAAAAACCCTACAAAACCCTAAGCCCTAAAAGCCCTAAAAACCCTACAAACCCTAAGCCTCGCCCCCCTCTCCCCCGGCTTCGCCCCTGGGCCTTCCGAACTCGCCTCGCCGCAGCTCGCTGCTGGGATCCTTCGGGGATTTTTTTCTGTGCTTTTTCTTGACGACGGTTATTAGGGTTTAGGGCTTAGGGTTTAGGGCTTAGGGTTTAGGGCTTAGGGTTTAGGGTTCAGGGTTTAGGGTTTAGGTTTAGGGTTTAGGTTTAGGGTTTAGGGGCTTTTAATTTAGGGTTTAAGGTTTAGGGATTTTTTGGTTTAGGGTTTAGGGTTTAGGGACGGAGTCTCTATGGCTACAAGATGTTATAAGTTCAGTATATCTACTGTACCAGGTTTCCACTAACTCCCAAGATCTCTCAAGCCCTAAACCCGCACAGGTACAGTTTAGGGTTTAGGGCTTAGGGGTTTTAGAATTTGAGGAGCCCTTCCAGGAACCTCTTACGGAACCCTTTCAAGTACTAAGTCCGCTGATCCTTGAAACAGGATCCCAAGGCGTTGAAGATCTTCTGTCGAAGTCCCTGTATCATTTCAGTATACTGTACTGTACCCCAGAAATACTATACTGTACCCCAGAAATACTATACTGTACCCCAGAAATACTATACTCTACCCCAGAAAAAACGACTCCAACGATTAAGAGCCCTACCTCAAGCCCCCCATAAACCCCTGGACGCCTCTAGACGTCGCAAAGGACCTTTGAGCCAGCATTCGGGGACTGCTAGTGTAAGAAGGGTTGACGCAACCTGCAGGGTTTTCACATGAGTCCTGTCAAGATTTATCACGTGAGCCCATATGGTTGATGACATAAATCCTGCATTACCCATAGAAAGGAATAGAATACACCTTAATTCCCACAGTATGTAGGGCCCTTAAGATAATGCTGGATATATATATATATCATCATCATCATCAACAGCATTGGTTGTATTTCGGGACAGTGACGAGCGCAAGGGTCAAGACCCGGATCCCCCAAAAACGACTGAGACGTGATAGCGTATCACTATCAACTTCATGCTAGCATCTGATAGCAAACATACCATTCTCGTCTTCGCTTCAGTGTTCCCTGTGCACATAATTTAACATTGTTATACTTACAGGGTTTAGGGCTTTAGGGTCAAGGCCCTTGCGCCAATTCCGACACCAGCCTCCGGCGAAAGCAATCAAGCAGGCAGAAGAAACAGCTGAAGAGGATCAGCCTTAAGCCTAGGGTTCAGGGTTCGGGGCTTGCCAGTGACGACAGTGCTGAGGATGGACACGAACATGAAGATGCGGTAATTGTACTGTGTGCCTGAAACATCGGTGAAAGGGACATGCAAACAGAGGCCAAAATTACACATCGAACGGTGAACATTGATGAGAATCCTGATAAGACGACGGCGATGATGAGGCTGACAAACCAGAGCCAAGCTTGTACAAACCCCTTGCTAGGGTTTAGGGTTTAGTGCTGCGGCGAGTCCTGCAGTTGCCGCAGAAGCTCGTTGCACACCTGTGGCGCGATTGGTCGTTAGGTCGGCAATGGTGCAGTGCTTACTGCAGCTGTTGTCAATGAGCAAAGATTACCATGCTGTCGTTGTTGATGATGACCCTAAACCCTAAGCCTTAAGCGTGGCGATGGTGCAGATGACGATGACGAATGCTGGGACCAACTCTTCTATGTCTGCTTCTGAAATTAGCACAGACTCTGCACGGGCTGCGGTACCTCGAATCTCGAACCTCTAAACCCTAAAAGCCCGAAACTCCAGCCTCAAGCCGGGTTTAGGGGTTTAGGGTCCCAAATCCCAAAACCTCAAAGCGCTAAGCCTTCAACCCCACAAGGAAGCCCTAAACTTCCCCTGAAGGGCTCCTTTACCCTAAGGCTCATAATAGCCCCAAAAGACTTATAGTATGGTCTTTGGGCCCAAAAGCCATAAAAATAATAAGGCATATACCATAATTCCCATAGTTTGAGGCCTTAAGGTAATGCAGGATTTGTATCATCAACAGTATGAGTCCTGAGAGCCTTAGGGTTAAGGGCTCCTTTAAGCGGACTGCCTGTGGGGCGCTGCGGTCTGCGGGGCCATCCTCCGGCAAGACCTGGCCGAAGCTTCGGCAGGGCCTATAGGGCTTAGGGAGGACGAGTTTTTAAGGGTTTAGGGTGTGGGGTTTGCGGTTTAGGGTTTACGGTTAAATCCTAAACCCTAAACCCCTTAATTCGCTAAACCCTAAACCCTAAATTTACTAAACCCTAAACCCTAAACCCAAACCCTAGGGATCCTTGAAAAGGACTTTCAGGGCTTGGGGTTTGGGGCCTTGGGCGTCGGGTCTTAGGGCTCAGAGTCTTATAGGGTTTAGGCTTCTAGGGGTCCTAACAAGGGTTTGGGGTTTAGGGTTTTGGGGTTTAGGGTTTTGGGGTTTAAGCGTGTAGCGTTTAGGCTTCTGGGGGTCTAAATACGGTTTTAGGGTTTAGGGGTCTAGAGTTTAGGGGTTTAGGGGTTTAGGGGTATAGGGGTTTCGGCGATCGACCAGGGCCTTGTGGGTGCTGAACCAGCTCGCTTGCCACATCCCTTTCCTTACTTAGTGAATTCATAAGCACAAAAAGTGTACGCTTTCAGCTCTATAACGGATCATATTATCCCAAAAAGTTTAAAGTGTACTCATTCAGCTGCCAAGCTTATTAGGGTTTAGGGTTTGGGTTTAGGGTTTCGTTCTTGGCCTTGTAAATCACGGCCACTGAAACAGGAGGTGCCTGTTCCGCTGATCGTGCTCCAGCTGTATTAATGCCTCAAGACAAGAGTCCCGTATAAAACTCATACAAAACCCCTTCTGGAAACCCACCTCGTGCAGGTCCTGTTCAGAAAGGCTGCGCAAGGGCTTCTGGCATGGTGGATGCCTGTATGGGCAATCCACCACGTCGCAGGGCTGCGCGCAGCAGGGCTTGTGCAATGCATGATGCTTAAACATCCGGCGTTGGACCCCGTCCACGCTTTGGACTCAACGCAGCTCGGTGCGGATGCGGCCCGATGCGTGGCAAAAAGGTCTATCATTGCGAGAAGGCCGTGCAGGATGCAGGTGCGTTGCAGTTGGCGGTGCAGGTGGCGGTGCCGGTGCAGCGCCGTAGCCTGCAGCCTGTGCGTGCCCAGGGATCGTGTTGTGCACGAGGAACCCTACAAGGACAAACATCCTCCAACCCCAAAGACACTCCTCGATTAGGGCTTCGGGTCAGGCGACGGTTTAGAATTTCGGGTTCAGGGTTTAGGGTTCAGGGTTTTGGGTTTCGGGCTCAAGGCTTAGTGTGTATAGAACCCCTAAAACAGAACCCTTACAGGAACTGCCACCTCGAAGTCAATAACGATGTTGGACATCAACGCTGCCGCCCCATGCCATGAAGCTTTCCCCTGGTCATCTCGGGTGTGCTTAGGAGGTTTAGGGTTTGAGGTTATTCGAGTGTGTTAGGCTTTTTGGGTTTCGGGCTTATGGGGTTTAGGGGTGATCGTTTGGGACTGGGTGGCTTCAGGGTCTTACCTGAACCCTAAACCCGAAACCTTAGGGTTGGGCTTGTTGGCTTCAGGCTTGTTGATATGGGACGATAGGTTTGGAGCTTCCGTCGACCCTTGTAACCAGTCTTAACTGAAAAAGGTCTCGGGGCAAAAAAATATAATACGGGTGCACAGCGACGATAGGGGGATACCAAAACCGGCTATGCCACTACAGGGTTTAGGCCTTGGTTTTGGCTGATGTTGCTTCCGATGTTCCGATGTTCTCTTCTTGCTGATCATGTGGCCTTACCGTGCCTCTGTGCCCTCGGCTCCGTTGCTAGGGCCATGCGAGCGCGCTTCTGTTTTCAGGACGACAGCCAGCAGCTTAACATCAAGCTGATAAAAGCTCAGTGTAGGGGTTTAGGGTTTAGTGAGGGGGCCTCCAAAAATAAAAAACCGGGTTTTGGGTATAGTGCTGTAGACTCAGAATAAGAAGTCGAAGGGATAACATTGGTAACTATCTCGACACTTCTATGTTACCGTTTCCATCATGAGTCAGGGCAGGTAAGGTACATGTTGGGACTTTGATGGCTGGTTGGGAAAAGCTCTGACCGTACAATTCAGGGTGTCCCCTCATGGCCTCGTTGTGGGATGGATGAAGAGATCCGCCGCCAAAGGTTCGTATGCCCTAAACCCTAAACCCCGGGTCTATCTGAATGCGCTAACCCTAAACCCTAAACCCTAAATTGTTTCACCGGTTTTGTAGGGTTTCTCAAGAGTTCCTGCGCTTGTAGGATGCCGGAAAAACCCACCTGCGCAACCTCTCAACTCCCAGAGCATCACCCAGAGAGCCCAATACACCTGAATTAAGGAGTCTACCGTAAATTATAGGGCCTTGCTTGGAGGTTCATGGGTAGTTATAAATGGGGTTATACGTCCCCTAATGTGGGTTATAATTACAGTTACCATACTTATACCCCCACCTATAACTACCCATGAACCTCCAAGTAGGGTTTAGGGTTCAGGGTTTTAGGGTGTGATAGGGCTGGTGACTTCAGGATTTTTGGGCTGGGCTCTTTCTGCAATCCAGAGTTTTGGGATTTAGGATGCTTTGAAGGCTAAAGTTTGATAAGTGATAGACCAGCTGCACGACTTCTACACTTCCTGAGCCTTGAGCATGTCCTTGGGTTGGGTATAAGGCTTCAAGGTTTATGGCTTAGGATTCTGGGTTCAGGGTTAAGGCTTCAGGATTTGTGTAGGGTTTACCCCCAAAGCCTGAACTGCGAGACCCTAGCAGTACCTCTCCAGGGAGCCCAATACCCCTTAAGTAAGGAATATACCTTAAATCATAGGGGCTTTAATCTGATGATTTAAGGTCTATTCCTTAAATTAAGGGGTATGGGGCTCTCTGGGTCTCTTTTTTCAAGGCCATGTGGCAATGCCAGAAGGCGGTCTGTCTGTCCAAAGGCAGACAACGGTGCAGCGGACTTCCATTCTTAGAGCTTCTTTGGCGGTTCTTTCAACAAAAACATCATCGCAATCCTAGACCCTCATAGAACCCTTTTAGGGGCTCCTTTAAGGGTTCACTCAAGTGTGTTGTGGAGTTCATTTAAGGATGGTCTAGCTAGGGCTCTACAAGGGTTTCGGGCTTAGTATCTTGCGTGTTCGTGCTCATTGTCATGAGGATTGAGGGTTCAGGGTCTAGGGGTTTGGGGGCTTTTCGGAGGCAGCACAAAATTGAGTCAATTTAAGCAGCACCGCTGCACCCTCGTCCCAGCAGGCAACGGCTAACTAGTGCAACAGCCCCTCGATCAGAACACAGTTGCTAAACGACCACCAGCTAAACCCTAAACCCGAACTGCCGATGTCTGTTTTCTCCGGGCCTGTGTTTGTAATCCTGACCCCAAAACCTCAATACAAACCTCTCCCCACAGCCACCATAGCGGCCCCAACAAATAGAAAAGGTTTTTGGGGTACGTTTTGGTATTGTTATACTCGGAGTACAAGAAGAGACTGTACGAATTACTCCGACCCCAATATAGAGCCCTGCCCGAAAACTCCAACACTCCTTCAATCAAAAACTCTCAACTAAAGCTTCAAGAATATTCCTGAATTACGGTGTGTCGCATCCGAAGTGCGCGGTTTCGGAACCTATCAACCTCTACTGCTACCCTTATACCAACCATAAATAAGTCTTTTAGAGCTATTCCCTGAAATACGGCTTTGGAGTCTAAAAAACACCCCTTTGACACTTGTAGCAAACTACTTCTCCAAGCCACAGGACTGTCGAGTCTAAAAACCGAGAAAACTGGGTTCTTGTGAGTGGATTTAATTTAAGTTACCATGATAAAGAAACCATATTGTTTACTATAGATCCCCATTATGATAACTTAAATAAAAACCCCTTAACAAGAACCCAGAGAGCTGATGGAGAGACACGTTGTAATCAATCTTCAACTGAGCGCTCTTGGAGCCTGTAAACTGTAAACCTTTGGGGTTTAGGGCTTGTTAAGCACGTAGTTTTCAACAGAGAGAGAGGCCCGCAGAATTTCGTTGAAGGGACATTGGGGTCAATAGAAAACCCTTTCAGATCATCACAAAAAAGCTGCACAACGGCAAATTTATTACGAGGATTTGGGAGTCTCCTGGTGGGCCCAGAGACCTAAGCCCGTCACCCTCGACCTAAACCTTTAAAACCCTAAACCCTAACCTTTAGGGCAAACAGGGGGTTTAGGGTATACCTAAACCCTGAACCCTAAACCCCAAAACCTTAAACCGTAAACCGAAACGCCTAACCCTAAACCCTAAACCCCCAAAACTTAAACCTTAACTAAACCGAAACGCCTAACCCTAACTGGTTGGCCCTTTAAAGCCTCTGAAAAATATTAGTAAACAGGGTCCTCTTGAGCCCAACAAGGGAAAACAACAAAAATATCCCAAAGGCCTACCTTAAGGACCCAAAACCATGGGAATTATGGCATATTCCTCTTTAAGGGTAATGCAGGATTTTGATCATCAGCCCGTATGGGTAACCCTAAGCTCTACAAAGGTAGCTCTCTAAATTAGGGTCCCTTTTTGGGTCCTTAATCTAACACGGCACCTAATAATTAGGGTACCCAAAAGGGGCCCTAACCTCAACCTCTACAAACCCTGAACCCTAAACCCAAAACCTTAAACCCTAAAACCCCTAAACCCCTAAACCCCTAAACCCTAAGCTCTACAAAGAGGTCACTCGTCCGGAGGATCTCCGCTCTGCGTCTGGGATCGCTTTCGGATCCACTGCTCTTGCCGAGCCTCAACGCGAAGGTGGTTAGGGGTCCCCGAAAAGGGGTTATAAGGGCTCTACAAGGGCTCTATAAGGGTACTGTAAGGGTCTAGGGGTTTGGGGCTTGGGGGTGAAGGTGTTTAGGCTTTTTAGGGTTTGGGGCTTAAGGTCTAACGAGAGAGCCCAATACCCCCTTAATAAAGTAACATACCTTAAATCATAACATTAAGGCCCTTATAATTCAGGGTTTGGGGTTTAATTAAAGGAAACTGCAGGTGGGGAGTTTAGAGTATAAAGGGCTTCCATAAGGCTTCTAATAAGGTATATAGACCTTCTATAAGGCTCCTATAACGGTAACTACCTACCTGAAGATGTCCTAGATTTAAGGTCTAGGGCTTGGGCTTTGCATGTAAGGCTTGGGCTTTACTGTGCGTAGGTTTTTGGGTGTAAGGTTTGGGGCTGAGGGCTTTTTTGTCGCGCGCTCCTTTTTCGGTTGAGCAGTTCAAAGAGCCCCGTAGGGTGAGCGAAGGTTTAGTGTTCAGGGGTTCGTTATAGGATTTCCAACAGGATTGTTCATCGAGTCTATAAGAGGTTTATAGGTTTTGAATGTAGGGTTTTCACTAGGACGGATTGTTGAAGGGTTTAGTTTTGTAGAGGTAGTACAGGGTGCTAATCGGCGTTTGGGATTCAGGGGCTAAGGGTTTAGGGTTCAGGGCTTAGGATTTAGGGGCTAGGCCCGGCTAGGCTTCAGGGATTAAGGTTTTAGGGTGGCCGCAGTTTTGGGGAGTTGGCACATCTGCAGTTTTGAAATGTATCGTGATGTATGCTGTAAGGCTTCGTCCTTTCTGGACGAAGCATATGCGAGTTGAACCCATTCTCCACATGCTTCTGGCGCTTAAGGCTTAGGACAACAAGAACGGTTTTCTGTGTCGAAGCAGGTTGCCTCTGCAAAGACCGAAACGTTAGAAAACAACAAGTGCTTTTTTATTGCTGGTCCTATTACTGTTGATATTCTGATTGCTATTATGATTCGTAGTCGTAGTCGTAGTCGTAGTAGTACTACGTGGTAGTAGTAGCAGCAACAGTGTACTGATAGGCAGGATGATGATAATCTGAACGACTGTGGTCATAAATAACCTTGGTGCTGATGAAGATGGAATAAGACAGCAGCAACAACAACAAGGTACAAACCCTGCTATTTGTCTGTACATTGGGTAGAGACAAAAACTGGAGCCGGGTCATGTTGTTTTACCCCCCAACAACAAGAGCAGCAGCAACAACAACAACAACACAGTGGCTATGGTGTACAGGGCAACCACCCAGCCTACACCGCATGCCTATCATGGTGGAGATGCTGTGCAAACCATGGCTTGCCTTCCCCAACACTCCAGAGGCACCCTGTGCGGTCGCCGGAAGCATTCCCAATTGCTTCTAAATAACATAGGTTACGGGCTGCAGTTTGTCTGTACCAACAACAACAAAGTAGCAGCAGTAGTCGTCATGTAGTCGTAGCCGTAGTAGAACGAAGAAGCAGGAGCAGCAGGAGGAGGAGTAGGAGAAGTCGTCGTCGTCGTCATGGTCGTCGTCGTCGTCGTCGTCGTCGTCATCGTCGTAGTAGTAGTAGTAGTAGTAGTAGTAGTAGCAGTAGTAGTAGTAGTAGTAGTAGTTGATGTAGCAGCAGCAGCTGCTGCAGCTGCAGCAGTAGAAATAATAACGATAAGGCCACAACTTGCTTTGATGCGCGAATGACTACGAACAAAACACTTTATGATAACTATAAACCACTACGATTTCAGAATCTGGTAGTCCCCCCAGCTTTGTAGCTGAAGTGAATGTGGTAAGCATCGTAACCGAGACAGCAGTTATTGTAAAATCGAGTACGCTGAAGAGCAATTACACAAGTTGCTACAATAATGCACATAACGCAGACCTTTGTGTGATACACATCCTGTCTTTAAAGATACCGTTTATCGTCAACAAGGCTTCATTCTTGATCAGAGTCTGCATGATCTAATGGCGGGCAATAGGAATATTGATCGAAATGTACAGGGCTTCTTTGCTTTTGACTCCTTATGCAAACGGCAATGCAGTCTACAAACCTTTCCAAACATTAGCAAGGTCCCTTTTTTCCAAACTCTATGACGAAAGAGACCCACCTTATATTGACAACTCTAACAAAAACATAGACAAATTTTCCCGAAAACTCTAACAAAAACATAGACAAGTTTTCCAACACCTCAAACCCTCATCCAAACCATAACCCTGCAAAACCCTTCGCTCTGAAAACCTTTTGGAACACTGTTTCAAAGCCCTAAACCCCAAAACCCTAAAACCCTAAAACCCTAAACCCTAAACCCGAAACCCCCTAAACCCCTAAACCCCTAAACCCCCAATCCCCTAAACCCCTAAACCCCTAAACACCTAAATCCCTAAACCCCGAAACCCTTAAACCCCTAAACCCTAAACCCCTAAACCCTAAATCCTAAACCCCCAAACAGCCCTAAACCCTAAACCCTAAACCCCTATAGTACCCTTTAGAGGAGGCCTAGGATCCCTATAGATCCCTGTAAAGGAACCCCAAAAAAATAAAGCCCTAAACCGCCCTAAGGCCAGAGTCTGGGCTGCCCCAGCACGGCGTAGCTCCGCCAACTGGTCCTCCGGCTCTGCCTCTTGGGCTTAGGGTTGAGGGGTTTAAGATTTTGGGATTTTAGGATTTTAGGGTTTAGGAGTTTAGGATTTTGGGATTTTAGGATTTTAGGGTTTAGGGCTGTTTTAGGGCTTTAGGGTCTAGGGAGTCTGGTGTTTAGGGTGGCTTAGGGCTTTTTTGGGGCTTTAGGGGTTTAGGGTTCAGGGGTTTTTAGGGGGTTTAGGGGTTTTAGGGTTTCTAGGGTTTTTTGGGTTTAGGCTTCAAGGGTTTAGGGGTTTTAGGGCTTTAGGGGTTTAGGGTTTAGGGGTTTTAGGGGGTTTAGGTGTTTCAGGGCTTTTAGGGTTTAGGATCTTAGGGTTTAGGGCTTTTAGGGCTTAGGGCTTTTTTAGGGCTTTAGGGGTTTAGGGCTTAGGGGTTTTAGGGGGTTTAGGGGTTTTAGGGTTTTTAGGGTTTTTTAGGGTTTAGGGGTTCAGGATTTAGGATTTAGGGCTTTTAGGGTTTAGGGTTTTTTGGGTTTTTAAGGTTTAGGGGTTCAGGGTTTTGGGTTTAGGATATTAGGGGTTTAGGGTTTTAGGCTTTGTAGGCTTTAGGGTTTAGGGTTATTAAGCTTTTTAGGATTTAGGGTGTTTAGGTTTCTTAAGCTTTTTAGGGTTTAGGTTTAGGGTTTTTAGGTTTTTTAGGGTTTAGGGTTCAGGATGGTTTAGAGTTCAGAGTTTCAATTTTTGGGCTTAAGGCTTTAGGGGTCAGAGTTTAGGTTCTTGCGTCTAGGAGTTTAGGGTTTAGGATTTAGGGATCAGAGTTTAACTTTTGGGTTTAGGGCTTGGGGTTTAGGATTTAGGCTTGCGCTATTGGTAGTATGAGGATTTCTATCCTGCTTATAAGGGCATTACAGGGTTTGATAGGTTTCAGTACTGTAGGGGCCTTAATAATTAGAAAAGGGTTTCGGGGCTCCTTTATAGTCTAGTTATAAGAAGGAACCCTAACGAATAATATAGGCAATTATTTAAGCGTCTATGTAAGGGCTTCATAAGGTGAAATAAGGCATAGAATGGCTTTGTCACCTCCTGAGGGGCTTCGTAGAGTTTTGTGGGCCGTTTTAATTTAAGAGCTTTCTAGGATTTTATGGGTTCTTACAGGGGCGTTTGACGGGGTGGAAGTTTGGGGTTGTGAGTTTGGGATTTAGGGTTCCTTCAACTAGCTTCTTCAATGACCGGGCACAAAAAAAATCAACTTTCTAATGTAGACTAGATGTCCTAAACCCTAAACCCTAAACCCTAAACCCCTAAACCCTAAAACCCTAAAACCATCCTAAACCCTAAACCCTAAAGGCCAAAAAAAAGTTTAAAGTTCTACCTTTGGCCAAGTAGGTTCAGGCCTTAGGGATGGAGGCTCCTTGGCTCCGTCTATTAGGGTTTGAGGGCTTTCGGGGTCTAAAGCTTGAGGCTGAGGGTTGAGGCTGAGGGTTGAGGGAAGGTTGGGGTTTAGGGGTTTAGGGGTTAGGGCTTAGGGTTTAAAGTTTTAGGTTTAGGGTCGAGGGATGTTGGGGGCGAATTCGAAGTCCCTGCGATATAAGCCGTCCTACTGTTGATGATATAAATCCTGCATTACCTTCAGGACCCTGAACTATGGGAATTATGGTATATTCCTTATTATGGGTAATGCAGGATTTATATCATCAACCGTAGGGGTTCGTGACAACTCCGGATTCCCGCTTTCGTCCCAACTAAGCTTGGATTGTACTCTACGTCCATCCATCCATCCATCAATCCATCCATCCATCCATCCATCCATCGATGCACACATTATGTACCTATATATGTATATGCAGTATGTATGTGTGTATACACACACACACTCTCTCTCTCTCTATATATATATATGTATACATTAGATATACATGCATATATGTACATCTAGATGGAGAGGGAGAGTTGAAATGTTTGAGGTGCAGGACATGCAACCCAGTATTCAAACGATGTTTAGGGTTCAGGCTACAGTGTGTTAGGGCAAAGAGTAGTAGTAACCCTAACATCTAGAGGATCCGCCCGTCAGCACTAAACCAAAACACCTTAAGCCCTAAACCCTAAACCCTAAACCCCAAGACCCTAGACCCTAAACCTTAAACTTTAAACCCTAAACCCTAAACCTTAAACCCTAAACCCTAAACACCCCCAACCCTAAACCCTAAACCCCTAAACACCCTAAATCCTACACCCCTAAACACCCTAACCCCTATACCCTAAACACCCTAAACCCCAAACCCCTGAACCCTAAAACCTAAACCCTAAACACCGTAACCCCTAAACACCCTAAACCCTAAACCTTAAACCCCTAAACACCCTAAACCCTAAACATCCTGGGCCCTAAATCCTAAACCCCTAAACCCTACACACCCTAAACCCTAAACCCTAAACCCCTAAGCACCCTAAACCCTAAACACCCTAAGCCCTAAACCCTAACACCCTAAACTCTAAACACCCTAAACCTTAAACCCCTAAACCCCTAAACACCCTAAACCCTAAACGCCCTAAACCCCTAAACACCTTAAGCCCTAAACCCCTAAACACCCTAAACTCTAAACACCCTAAACCTTAAACCCCTAAACCCCTAAACCCCTAAACACCCTAAACCCTAAACGCCCTAAACCCCTAAACACCTTATTAAGCCCTAAACCCCTAAACACCCTAAACCCTAAACCCCTGAACCCCGAACCCTGAACCCCTAAACACTCTCTTACCATATAATTTAAACCCTAGTACGTTTCGCAGTTTAAGGCCAATTTTGGCTAATTTTTGGCCTTAAACCGTGAACTGGCTCAGGAGTCTAGGGGCCCCCAGACCCTGAGCAGCTTCACGGATTTAAGGCCAATTGGCCTTAATCTGTACACCCGCTCAGAGTCTAGGGGCCTATAGGCCCTGAATGGTGTCCCAGGGTTTGCCTTCCATTAGGGGTTTAGGGTTTATATAGGGTTTAAGGGGTTTAGGGTTTACAGGGCCTACAAAGGGTTTATATAGGGTTTGGGGTTTATAGGACTGAGCCGTTTCACGGTTTAAGGCCAATTTTTGGCCTTAATCCGTACATCTGCTCGGGGGCTGTCGGCTGGCTTTAAGATTTAGGATTCAGGGTTCAGGGCTGTCGGCTGGCTTTAAGATTTAGGATTCAGGGCTCAGGGCTGTGGGTTGGCTTTAGGGTTTAGGATTCTTGGCTGTAGGCTCGCATTAGGGTATTAAAATGAAGATAGTCCAACTGTAAATGGAACTTCTTGGTGTAAAAGAACGAACTTGTTATTTTACAATGTTATGGGATTCAGGGGTGGGTGGGTGTTATGTCTAAACCGTGAAGTAACTCTACTATAAAACTGCTCGATCCGGAGCTGCTGAACGCCCAAACCCTAAACGCTAAACGCCCAAACCCTAAACTCTAAACACCCTAAAGCCTAAACCCGAAGGCCCCTAAACACCCTAAACCCCTAAACACCCAAACCCCTAAACACCCTAAACCCCTAAACACCCTAAACCCTAAGGCCCCTAAACACCCTAAACCCCTAAACACCCTAAACCCCTAAACACCCTAAATCCCTAAACACCCTAAACCCCTAAACACCCTAAATCCCTAAACACCCTAAACCCCTAAACTCTAAGGCCCCTAAACACCCTAACCCCTAAACACCCTAAACCCATAAACACCCTAAACCCCTAAACACCCAAAACCCCTAACCACCTAAACACCCTAAACCCTAAACCCAAAGGCCCCTAAACCCTAAACGCCCTACACACCCCTAAGGCCCCTAAACGCTCTAAGCCGTAAGGCCCCTAGCCTGGGAGGCAGCCACAGAGCTCCTCGGGTAGCAAGAGCCCTGGATCCACCTTTCGGGACTTTTGGGCCTGTAGCTGCAGGAAGCTACAGGTGGGGAGTTTAGGGTTTAGGGGTTTAGGGTGTAGGGTTAAAGGAAGCAACAGGTGGGGAGCTTAGTATATATAGGGATTAGGATTTAGGGGTTTAGGGTTTAGGTTTAGTTAAAGGAAAATACCGGTGGGGAGTTTAGGGTATATAGGGTTTAGGGGTTTCGGGTTAGCTAAAGGAAACTACAGGTGGGGAGTTTAGGGATTATAGGGCTTCCATAAGGCTTCTATAAGGTATATAGACCTTCTATAAGGCTCCTTTAACGGTAACTACCCACCTGAAAATGTCCTGGATATAGGGGGTTCCAAAAAAAGGGGGCCTAAAGGTTTAGGGTTAGGGTTTTAGGGTTTAGGGGCTTAGGGTTTTCGGTTTAGGGGTTTAGGGTTTTTTTTTTTTGAGGGCCTTTTCTGTCGCACGAAGCTCTAGAGCCCATCTTGGGCAGGCAAAGGTACACACTATTACGGCTCCCTCAGATGCTGCCCTGCAAGACGACTTAGTGTCCATCCACGGCTTCACGAACCCATTGCCAAGTCTTCCACGATCGTGCCTGTCCCTCCACGCAACGGAAAAGTCCAGCGGCCTTCACCTCCTCCCCCTTCATTTACTTGCAACGCAGGTCCTTCTGCCCGTGATTCTTCAGCACCCCTTTGTAGTCCCCCTGGCTCGCCTTCATTCACAACCCCCTCCACCGGTGCATTCACATTGTGCTCGGCTTCCACTCCCTGTTCAGAGCCATCGTCACGTAC